>BQNB010012348.1:0-27500 GCA_026074375.1 Tanacetum coccineum
TGGTAAATCCACTAAAGTCCAAACTTCTTGTAACTTGAATTGTAGAAGCTCTTCCTGTATAGCCTCTATCTAGCTTGGATTCTTCAATGCATGAATTACCTTTTTGGGTTCTTCCTATAAGAAAAAACAAGCAAACAAGGAGTTTTGAAGGTCTTTATGGTTTGTTCTTTATTGAATAGTACTAACAAACCCATGTTCCTCCAAATTCTTTGACATCTTTCTTGTTTGTGTAGTTGGTTGCAAATCTCCAATCACATGATTAAGAGGATGATCTATATGAATTCTTGTAGTTGGATTCGGACTGACTTGGATTGTTGTATCCAAATTGTTCATGTTAGCCACTGCACCATCATCTTCATCATCTCTTGAGAATTTAAATATGCTATCATCTTCCAAAGCAAGCATATTTGGATCAAATGGAAGTTCAAGGCTTGTTTTTCCACCAACAACATTAACCTCATTTATGCCAGCAGCATTAAAAGTTAAACTAACAGTATTAACATTGTTAGTGCCGTTAACATTACCTTCCTTCTCTTGATCATTATATTCACTTTCTTTTCTTGGATCTTCATTAACCTTCTTTCCATCATCACTTGAAGGTTTGGATCCATCATCATGAGAACTATTTGGATATTGAGAATATGGTAGATCAGCAGTCCATAATGGTAGCAAAGTGTAATCTTTGACAGGTTCTGTCTCCTTTCTAGCTTGACATGCATTATCACTTGCTTTTGTACATGCAAAACCATTAGACTTTGTACCTGCAACAATTGGCTCATAATTCATTATTCTTGTTAGTGCATCAATATCAAATATCCAATCTGGTCCACTACCTACAACATTAGGTGTACTCTCACTAAACCTAATATACAAGTTTTCTTCCACTATCCTTGTTCTACTATTGAATACTCTAAAGGCTTTACTATTCAAAGAGTATCCAATAAAGAAACCTTCATTAGCCTTACAATCAAATTTGCCTAAGTGATCTATGGTATTGAGAATGGTAACAAGATACCTAAATTGTCTCATAAAAATTAAAGTTGGTGTTCTACCATGAAAAAGTTCATATGGGGTCTTGTTATAAGGCTTAACTACTAACACTCTATTTTGCACATAGCAAGCAATTTTAATTGCTTTTGCCCAAAAAGTAGTTGGCAACTTAGAATCAACTAGCATAGTCCTAGCAGCTTCAATTAGTGTCCTATTTCTCCTCTCAGCAACTCTATTTTGTTAAGGAGTTCTAACTACACTAAATTGTCTCAAAATACCCTTCATCTCACAAAACTGATTCATTTCTCTATTTTTGAACTCAGTTCCATTATCACATATGATTACCTTAACCTTGTGATCTACTAGATTTTCTATCCCATTTATAAAGGACTTAAGAATGCCACTAGTCTCATCCTTAGTTGTAACACCCCCAAATTGGGTCGCAGCGGAATAAGGGTCTGGGGCGTGTTACTTCTCAGATCAATAACACAAGATATATATAGAACGACCAAAAAGTCGTTTGAAAACGATACATTGGATTTAACAAAGTAATTGTTACATAAGCCCGAAGCTTAACTTGTTCACTTGATCAAAATACAAAGATTTTCAGCCCATAACAGATAACAAAATGAAATGCGACAAAATCTTTAATGCATGAAATCCCAATCAAAACCACCAATGTATCCCTTGTACCTCTTGCTTACTGATCCCCTGAAAAACATTGCTTTAAAATGTCAACAATAATGTTGGTGAATTCATAGGTTTGATAAATCATATATTGTAGGACCACAAGATTTCCCAAGTGTATGATAATGCAACAGATGCAGATATCATATAAATGTAATTACGTTGCTCTAAGCTCATGACACTGAAGCTTGACGTGTATGAATACCAAATTAATGGCCTACATTGCCCGTGGTGATGTTCTAACCCGCAACATCCTATATTCGACATGGTATACGTTCGTTTGTCCAGTGATAGCTAATCACCCGAACGGGGTTGTCAAACCCAATAGATCTATTAATAACATTCGCGCTCACAATCCCGCAATTGACAGTTCATGATAATGGGCTCAGATATGGGTTATCGCTACTTAGGCAACACGTAATCATAACATGAAACTTAACCACTTGTGTCCAATTGTAAAGCATTGCATGTTTTTCACCCCAAAAACTTTGTAAAAACAAAAGCATGTAAAACGTGGGGCTATGAACTCACCTTGAGTGAGTAATGCCAAGTGTATCACAAATAACGCGCCACGCGAATTGATCAAATGCAACCTAATTAAATTAAGGTCGTATAAGTACCGAGTACTTACTGTTAACTACTACCCTGCATAATTCTATATAGCTAATCACCATCTAAATGTTTGAGTGAAATCATGTTTATAAAATTAAAACATTTATAAACATACTTTTGGTAAAAACGTCATAACTTTCACGTTTTAAGTCCGTTTCTTGCGTTTCTTATGCCCATGTCTTCGTACTACGATGAGTTATCAAAAATTTACATTTTTATATTTTTGACCCTCTGATGAACAGTACTTTTTACTGTTCATACCAGTTATAGAGTTATTTTTATAGTTTTAATTATCGTAAAACCCGTAAACGTCATATTTTATTCGTTATAGCTCCGTTTTTAGTGATTCTTTCGAGCACGTTCTCGTAATTGAAAGTTCTACTTATTTATGAGGTTTACAAAGATAAAACTTTCTGTCATGAATAGTAACTTTTATAAAATTTGTTTTATAAAAGTATTAATTGTCGAAAACTCGCGAAATTCATAACTTATTCGTTATCAATTGGAAAATTACGATTCTTATCGTTTTAGAATCCTAAAAATATGTGTAATATGTTAAAAATGTCAAACTTGCTGTCTTATTTAATTTTTATAAATGGTTTTATAAAAATTTCTTTATAAATCCGTTTATTTATCGTATAACTCGTTTTTAACGTAACTTTTTCCTTATTTATCCGTTTGACAAGTTTCTTACCTTTTTGGAATCGTCTTGAGATGTATTATCTTATAAAAATATAAAATAAGTATATTTTTATACACTTTTGGACAGAAAGTTTGGGTGACCTTATTAAGTCCATTTTTAACCTTGTTTTTATATTTTACACTTTATAACTTTATCACAAGCCTTATATTTTATATATGTCATAAGTGTTACATATAATAAGAGTCCATTAGTCCATAATTGTCCTCATATGTCCAAATTACCAAGTCCATATTAACACTTTTAATCTTTAACTTTCATAAGTAACCTTTTTACTCCAAGGTTTATACTTGCCCATTTGTAATTTAAACCATAAGTGTACAAGTGTATTTCTTCCAACATGACTTTATTTTAGTATTCAAGTAACATGATTAAAAGTCCATAATCAACCTTAATATGTCATTTGCCTTTCTTTTACTTGTAACATATTATGTAACTTTATAAACCCTAATTAATACATAATCATTTTTATGCTTAACCAAGAGTTTTAACATGATATCATTAACATCATAAGATATATAAAAGTGTACAATATGATGACAACAAGTAAAAACTCCTTTTTACATGATCAAAATCCTAAATGGTGATTCAAGCTATAATAGAACTAACATATGCATATAAAGATAAATGTAAGATCATAAAGAGTTCTAGATGACCTTATGGTGTATGAAGATGATGATAATCAAGTGCTAAACCCTTGTTTAGACTCAAAATCAAAGCTTGCACAATGTGAACCCTAGTTTTCCAAGTGAAAACCTTAGCTTCCCTTTTCTTGATTAATACTTGAAAAAGGTAATCCAATGCTTGGAAACACCTTAGAATATCTTAGGATGGATGTGTATATGAGTGTATAGGTTGTAGAAAACTTTGTATGGATTTGGTTGGAGTGTGGTTTCAAGCCGTGGGCTATAAGGAGCACCAAGGAAGGATAGTTGATTTTTTTTCTTTCTTCTAAGTGTTTTGGTTCTATGTGTTATCTCTCCTCTTGTTACTTGCATTATATGGGATGTAATGGTCAAAAAGTAAGAAATAGTTAGTCAAGAACAAGATGAGGGTTTCAAGGGTTCTTGTGTTCTTGTCTTGGGTCAAAGTGACATACTAGCTAGGTTTTAAATGGTGAAATTGAAGTACAAGACCACTTGATAAGAAAAATGTGTTTTCTTATCTCCTATGTTGTTGTTGCCATTTGATTTAGGGGGGGGGAAGTCTTCTAGAAGACTTTTGCTAGGTAACACAATATATTGAATCATTTACTAAAGTTACAACTTGTAACTTTTATTTAAAAGTTGCCAACTTGCATGCATTTGTGTATAATATATTTTCTAGTGTACAAAATGACTAGCAACATTTACTTGGGTAAAGTTTAATAAACTTTAGGTATTGGGTACAATCGTGGGTATTTGTTGAAGCGTAGATAATTTAACGTGGAAAAGCTAAAAAAACACATAATTTAAAGATCACATGATCAGATTCATGATTCCAAATTTTTTATATATAAAAAGCTTTCCATTAAAAAAACGGGATCATAATCTGAGGGGGAGTAACTAAATTTTTTTCATTCATATACATCATTTCAGAAATAAAATAAAAACAATGATCTCTCAAATGAACTGACTTTGAAAAATGATATATTTTCAAGGGGGAGTTTTTATTTTAAAAGTTTTAATTTTGAACTTTGAAAAACAAAAATCTTCATTTTTCGGACTAAGTGTTTAGCATGATTTCATTCCAAGGGGGAGTTTTTGATAACATTGGTCACCTTATCATTACTCGAGGGGGAGTTTTTGAAAATTTAAAACAAAATTCAGAAAATAAAAGAGATAACTCGAAAAGGAAAACTACAGGGGCTGAAAGTGTCATTTCTCAAAACTTGATACTCGGTTACTATAAAAGGAGGAAAATTTTTCTTTTTACTTTTTATTTTCACCGAGTCAAATAACCGAGTTTAAGAAGAATATCAAAGCACGTTTTCCGAGCTCATTACAGCGATTACAACTTCTTTTCTTTCTCAAACGTAAGTGGATATGAGTTTTGATTCAGATCTAAGATGTTTTGAATTATCGAGTTTAAACTCGGTAAGATTCAGGGATTACCGAATTTGGGAGTTATCAAACTTTTGATAATTGATTAGATCAAGGACGATAAAAATGAATGATTGTGTGGAAATAACTGAAACATAGCTGAGACAAAGTCTAAAAACATTAATTCGATGCAGAAATAGAAACTCGGAAAAGATTGGTGTTTATCGAGTTTGTTGTTTATCGAGTTTGATTTGTTGTACAATTTTTGGAGTCTAAGACAACATAAAGGAATCGAGTTTAATTTTTCATAAGTTAAAAGGATTCATCTTTTATCTATATTGTGAAACTCAGTAAATGTCAAAAAGTCAAACTCGGTAGTGTCAAAAAGTCAAATTCGGTAATGTCAAAAAGTCAAAATCATTTGTGAATAAGTGAATTTGTTTTAATTGTCTACTGAATTTTATGTGTTCATGATTTCTGCATGCTTATGATGATTAATGCTCGAATGTCTGTGGAACAAAAAGATCAGTCTCTCATGTGTTTTGAAAACATCAAATGATTGTGAAAAAGAAATCAAGTTTTAATGAATTCTAAGCTTTGGGTCAAATATGTCTATTCATAATTGTTTAAGTGGTCTAAGTCATGTCCGGTTTCGACCGTTTTCTGCAATGAACAGAATGAGGAGTGAGTGACTTAGTGACCATTCAGTTATTGAATTAGATGTGTTTGTCTACATTGTTTAGGATTCATGACAAAAAGTGAAAGTGGAAAATTTTTATAACTTGAATCTGAAAATCCAAGTCTCAATTGTTTAAGTGGTCTAAGTCATGTCCGGTTTCGGCCGTTTTCTGCAATGAACAGAATGAGGAGTGAGTGACTTAGTGACCATTCAGTTGTGGGTTTGTGATTGAATGATTCTATGTTATCATTATAAGAAAAGTTTTTGTCAAAAGATTTCTGAAAAAGTTCTCAAAATCTGTTATTGTCAAAATGGTACTCTTTCATAAAAACGGTTTTAAGAAGATGTATGATCTCTCTTTAATTTTTCATAAAAGAGTCTTGATTAAAATCAAAAGAGAAATCCTCATCTTTCTTGAAAGATTATCATGTCACAAAGAATTTCTTGCGAAGATATTTTAAAACAGACAGAGAGAGCTAAATCCATACGCGAAAAAGAAAATCAAAAGTGCTAGAAAAAGAAAAATTCGAATAAAGCGTATGGCATGTGCTAGAAAAAGCAAGTACGAGCACATGAGAAACAAACTGATCAAAAATATGTTCAAAAAGAATTGTTAGAACATATAAAACAGACAGAGTGGAAAAAGACAAAAATGTCAAATGAATTGTTTGTTACCTAACATCTTCATTTCATTCATTCAGTAATCATCATGGCACACCAACAACATGCAGCTGATGTTCATCTAGACGAACTGTGTCCTCCAAACAAAAGATATGATCTTATGGATGCTAACAAGAAGATTGATTTTGAACACGTGCAATCATCCAAGAATCATCCATCACGATTCAGCAATGCAGCTTCTTCATCAGTACCATGGATTTATATGGCACAATTTTGGCATACTTTGGATAAAGACGGATCCAAGTATAGACTCACGTTTATGCTTGACAAGAAAGAGCTTTCTCTTACCCTGGATGACTTCAGAATAATCTTTCATCTACCACAAGCAACTGACAGCAATCATGATAGTTTCGTGCCACCACCATCATTTTTAGACATGGTTCCATTCTACAAAAATGAATTAGGATTTACAATGGAGCTTAAGACATCATCAAGCTTTAAGACAACTGGTCTTCTGCAGCCATGGCAAACGTTGTGCAAGATATTTTCCAAATGCTTGACAACACACGTAACTGGATGGGATCAACCACCGTTGCAGATAATCAAAGGAATGTATTCGCCTGAATCAATAACATTCATGTTGACTTTGCGGAGCTACTATGGAAGGACTACATTATTCTCTTCAACATCAACATCTTTGATTCCTTATCCAAGAATTTACTAAGATCCTCAATAATTCATTACATGACTAATTTTCCTGAGATTTTAAGGCGTGTTCGAGATAGGTATCACAATTTGAAAGATGATGATATAATGAAAAATATCTTTAATTCAGGAAGACACAAAGACAGAGTTGGAATGAAGATTCCAGATTGGATGATCTCAGAAGAAATGAAGCACACAGAGCATTATCGGATGTATGCGGAGGTGTTTAGATAAGAAAAAAATTTAATTTTTTGGTTCCTGCTGACTCAGTCACAGCCGACTGGTCTACCCAAGGAACGCATAGACACTGATTAATTGTAGATTACAACATATCTATTTATGCTTAAAAAGGCCCCAAATAAACACAAACGGATCAAAAACATGGCAAAAAATGTATCTTGTATCTGAGTTTTATGTGTGGCAGGTATGGTATGTCAAATATGCAAGAATTCAGTCAAAAACGGACACGAGAACGGATGAGTGATCAAGAAGCTAAAGAAATCAAAAGCCAACCGGAAAAGAAATCATGCCTCAGCCTTCCACATCAACCAAAACACAACTCCAATGTTTTAAAAAAAGTTTCAAGGACTGTCTTTGCAATATATAAAAGTTATTTTTTAAGCTAAGAAAAGTGCTTCCCAAACACAAGGGCCAGAAATGCAATTTCCCTATAGATGCAAAAAACGCGGGTCATGAGCCGGGTCAAACTACCCATGGATCTCCTCTCATCCAATCATATCACATCCCCCAACCCGATTACCCAATCATAACCCGAACCTCAACCCGACCTAACCCGGTGATACTTATAACGTTTTAACATTTACTGTTACACCATTTCCCCCAATTTGGATTAAACAAAACTCACCCACACACGAACACACCAAGAACACACCTAAACCCTAGTTAATAATCCCCTCACCCACACCCTAATTAACCATGGGGTTAACAACCCCCTCACACTCCTTAACCCACCCATCACTATCAATCATTCCCTAACCATTCCACCCTGGCAAAATGAAAGAAAGCGATTGGTTGATGTGACGTTTATGATTGCTTACACTCACATATCTAGCACAATCAAGCCACGTCAATGATCCGGGTGTATACACATTTATATCCAACGGTTGATGTGATAGATCAAGGAAAGAGAAAGAATGGAGGGTCAAGATGAAGAAAAGAAGGATCGAGAAGAAGATGGTTAGCTCAAGTTCGGGTATAAATACCCCTCATTCCAGCACACGAAGAGAGTAATTTTTTTAGTGTTTTGTTTAGTTTTATTTTTGTAATAGTTTAATATTGTCGATTCCGTTTGAGTAGTTGTTTTTATTTGTAATTTCAGTTTCATGTTATTCATTTCGATTTGTAAGAAACTTATTTCAGTTTTAATAAAAGTTATATTTCATAATAATTCGTGTTTCATTTAAATTCTGTCAAAAGTGTTTGTGATTTGGTCATATGATAATTCATCAAGGCCTTGATACTCTTGAATTGGATGGCAGCTGAGTATCAAGAGGGTAGAGCTAATGATAGCATTAGGACTAGTTTAGTTGTTGTTACTTTTGATTAGGGTTTATGTAATAAGCATAGCCCACCACAGCTTATGGTTTCTTCTTTGTTCCTGCTGAAGTCTAACGTATACCTTATTTAATTTACATTTGTTTTCTATTTCTTTCTTTTATAATCGTTAAGTTGTATTAGAGTTAAATAAGCTATGATGTTTTGTTAATGATTGATTAAGCATTTTATTGAGTATTAAGAATCTGTCAAGTGATTTAGCTTTGCTTTGTTCATTTAGTTGAGAGGTAGAAAACTAAGCTTTAGAAGCTTATCAGCTGATAAGCTTATTCAGCTTATTTAAAATAAGTTAGAAATTAAGTTTTTTTATAAAAGTTGATCTTAAATAGTCAGTGAATAAGCTTTTAAATCAATAGGGATGCTGTTTGTTAAAGATAGGAGTGCAGGACCTGTGTTATCCATTTATATATTCTGTTAGTTTTAAAATTTACACATTTTGGTCCCTTGTTAGTTAACTCATAGTCCCTTATAATTACATATATAGTCCTTTGTTAGTTTAATTGTTGAGTCTAGTTAAACCCATTAGTTAAGAGGAACTGTTTCTGCCATTAGTGTCGAATCTTTGTGTTTTTTTAGTATAAAATCTACAATTACACCGCCTACCTTGTCTTTACTTTTTTCATTTTAGCCATGTGGTTGTTTGGTAATATTTAGTTTAAGTTTTAATAAAAGTAGGTTTTTTTTTTACATAAAATATTAATTAGGTTTTAGTTTAATTTCTTAAATAGTTTTTAATTACTTGATAAAAAATTGGGGCTTATTTTATACAAATTATTTTCTGCATTTTTTTTCTCTTTAATAAAAAGTATTTTATATAATTTTTAATTAAGTTTTATATTTTAAAATTAATTTTCCCAATTTAGTTTTTTTTAAACATTTAGAATTTTAAACCTTTAGTGTTTTTAATTTATAAACCTTTTTTAAATAGAAAAATAAGTAATAAAAAATTTTTTCTATCTTTATAAGTAATTTAGGATTTAAGTTAGCTAAAAAAATAATTTCTTAATTTTTAACACTTAATTTTCTATTTTAGATATTTAATTAGATTAAATAGTTTTAAGAATTCATAAAAAATCCAAAAAGCTTTTAAAAAATATTTTAATTTTCCTAAAATGTTCTTTAGCATTAATACTAGGTTAGGAAAATAGTATACATTTCTTAAGTTTTTAAATTGCTTTGTTTTCTTAAATGTCCGCAATTTATTTACTTCCGTAATTAGTTAATTTTGTTTAATTAGTTGTTTAATTGTGGTCCTATAAATTTGAGTAGTATATTTAAATCAAAAATATCTCTTTCTTATTCAAATCAGGAATCAAACTTAACGAGTTTCCATGCACTAGTCATTGGGGAACACGACCCGGTGATCATACTTGCCCGTTTAAATAACTATTATATATATAGTCTTGTGAGTGGAAATTGTCCAAGGGATACTGGGATTTCCTTAATTTCTCTATAAGTATATTGTTTTATACGTGTGTATAAACTGCTCGAATCAACACCTAGCGCCCTATTCACCTAAACCCTAACATAGATTCAGGAGTCTCAATGCTCCAAAATTGAACAATATTATTCGTTTTCGTATTCCTCAAAGGAGATCCACACGTCTTACTCCACCAGCTCCAGTGCCAACTGTTGATAAAGCAGATGAGATGATTTTACAAGACACACTACAAGTAAGTTCTTGCGAGACCAAAAGTCGAGAAAGCAAGAGCTAGAGAAAATGTGGAAACTGTGAACAAGCACTTTGCAACCGTAGAAATTGAAAAGATGGTGGATAGGACTAGAAAATGTTATTTGATGATAGTTCACCTAGGAAGATATCAAAATATCCCGACACTAGGTTAGAGCCCAGGGTTAATAAGGAAAGTCCAGAGGTAGAGATTACTAATAATGAAGAGGTGGAAATTACTAATGTTGTAATACCTATGAATGTTAATGAAGAATAGGAAGAAATAACTGATGAGGTATATGAATTAAAGCAAAGGGAGAAAGGGAAGATTGTAGAGCAGTTTAGGAGTACACCATTCCCCACACCAATTAGATCTCCTAGGATTCATACTGATCTCGTATCTTCGGATACTGAGAAACTCCAGGAATTAACGGTAACTGATACTACACTTACACCATCATCAAGTTCACTCAACACAAGTATCTACCACAAACCTGCTTCTACATTATTCAAAGCCAACCTGCTCGTTTAGTCAAACGCTACAAGAGTTTCTTTCATAGTTTATAAGGACGTTATGGATATTTTGTTTGAATTTCTGAGGAAAAGTTTTTTGTCAAGGAAGTCATTGATACTCTTCTGTCATCTCCAGGAAGTAATGGTTGAATAACTACCCATTATGTAATAAAGCACATCAAGGAGCAATCAGAAGCAAGTTGCCTGGGCAGGTTAAAAGTTCAAGTTTTAGTGTTATGTTGCAAAGGGCTGCTTTTGGTAACGGAAACAGATAAAGAAGAGACAGGATAAGATGATATGTAAGCAATGTTACAGGAGCTTGGGAAATTACAGGCTGAAAGTCTCACAGAATTCAACAAGTCAATTGAAATAAACATTCCTTCTCTGGTTGATGCATCTGTAAGAAGTTATATGTCTGGACATATTCTTCATGTTCATCCAGCTCAACCACAAACATCATCTGTTCCAGAACAACAATATCAACTGTATCTATCAGTGAAAGCCATTCCTCAGTTGCAGCAACAAGACATAGCAATATGGCTGGCACTTCAGATGAAGTTTAAGACATTTTAGGTACCTCAGACTACTTGTAGAACTCTTGCCATTCGCCTAAGAGATCAGGACGATCCTCATGATGATGCTCATCCTGAGGGGGAGAATAGTGCAAAGCGACATAAGACATCTGAGTATGAAGCATATGTGACTGGAGAGTCGTCTGAACAAGTCAATGAAAAAGAACAAGGTCAATCATGTTAAGTAAAACAAGAGCAAATCAATGATTATGATTTTAGGACTAAGTCTATGCACCAGATGATGATGAAGTACCAATAAGCAATATCATAAGATATCAATGGAAGAAATGTCACTGACCATTAATAAGGCAAGCTTAAAGAAAAATTGTTGAGAAAATGTTTAGAAAAGATGTAAACTATCAAGAGATGAGCCATCAAAATCACATGGATCAGATGAAGATTTCGTAAGAGTGACATTGTTTGGGAAAGCAGAAAGGAAATTCTTGCTTCTCTACATCTACGAAAGACCACACCTTTAGTTCAAAGCTGTCAGAGAGATCCTGAAGCTCCAGCATTGTCTCTAATAAATCTAGATCTTTTGTATTTGAAGAAAGGAAGTCCAGGGCCTGATAAGATAGTGTTGTCATTTCACAAGTTTCCTGCAATTATCTTCAATGATGTTGATATCGAAGAGCGGACTTCCAGATGGGAGAATAAGTGTGTAAAGAAATTTAATCCTTATGCTTGGTATGGTGTTGAACATTAGACGAATCCTCATGCAAAGATCTTCTACATAAAGATGCAGAAAGAGCCTGGAAAACCAAAGGAAGTTGTTTATTCGAATTCAAAGATCATTCAAGTTATCAAGACGTACTGGGAATTGGGCCATGAACACAAGTTCATCACAGAGATAGTTGTAAGAAGAGCCAATGAGTGCATAGTGTCAATTACCGAGCCTGATTACAAGAATCTCAATAAGAATGATATTGAGGATATGTACTTGCTGATCATGAATGGCAAGGTACCTGATTATACAGAAACAGGTCTGTTGTGGTCTTTATCAGTTTTCATCAGAAGTTCAGTGATATGGGAAAGAGTGCATGACTTTAAACTTGAAATAGAAAGTTATCAACAGAAAGTTAATCTTACTGCACCAATAATATCTTTTCCAGGAATTGAAAAGCACAAAATGGTCTCCATCATCTATGAGCCCGTGCATGGTATAATATACAAGAATAGCAAGAAAGAAAACTTTCATTATGAAGTGAACCAACCACCCTCTCCAAGGCATGGAGAGGGTATTTATACCCTTACATGAGCCGTGGTCAACATAAGGGGTTTCTTATGTTGACCCGATTAGCTTAGCTAGTTTCCAAATATTATACTACGAGCTATTTATCAATATATTGGAAGTGACCGAGACTTTTTCGTATTCCTAACAAAAGATATCTGTTAAATACTCTAACGGTCGTCAAAAGAAGAATCTAAAAGAAGAATTAAAGTCAAGTATTAAAATCCGTACCCAAGTGCGACGCACATATTATGAAGTGCAGCGTACTTTGAGTCGGGGAGATAGAATTGAATGCTAGAGCCAAGTCACTTCTTAGGAAGTGTGGTGCACTTGCTACTGCAGCTACACAAATCATTAAAATAATGCATTGAAGAAAATACTCTTCACTTCCTATCAACCCACGTCCAGAGGTGATATTTGGCCTATAAGGAGCCTATTCTCAAGGTTTTACAACAACAACAACACACACAATCATCTATAACAACGAATCAAGAAGGAAGGAAATATTTTTGGGATTTTTGGTTAAACAAGCTCCAAGTTCATCTAATCCGAGGTTATAATTCATCAAAGAAGCAAAAGTGAAGTTGTATTTTGAAGCTATATGTTGTTGTGACAGAGTTGTTTGTTGTTTTTAGATATTACTTGGGTTTAATATAGTTTTCATAGGAAAACGCTTGTGAAATCATCAACATTTGATCCTTGTACTTGGTATAATCTTGATTTCCTTTTGAATATGATTACTATTGAATTATATGAGTCCATAATGTGTTTTTATTTCATAATCATGTCCTTTTATGTTTATTTGTGATAAATGAGAGTCGTGATATGAACATGTTAAATAATAATATTTTTTGGTAATAATAATCTCAAACTTGATGTTGGATTAATCGGATCTTTGTTAATCGTTTGATCTCTCATATAAAATGGATATAGGTCGAAATACTTCATTTTTATGTTTGATTTCGCGTTGTTTGTCTATGACAATTCGGTGCTAGTTTTGTGAGAATTAACTAGTAAATCGTTTATCAAACCAGAGTACAAAAAAATAGGATTATTGATGAATTTCTCTTTATGACAATTCTGACCATTGCCTACATTCGAACTTAGAGATAACTCAAACTGAGGACCCAAATTTACTTGGGACGAGATGATCAGATGAAACTCAAGTACCCACATCTCTTTAGCTCTAGTAATAGTTGAATTCCGAGACAAAATTCTTTTTGGTTCGACCCAAAAAGGGGAAAAGAAAGGATGAATCTCGACTCATCCGTTTAACATAACTTGTATACTAATATCACCTTGACTCATCCGTTTAACATCTCATGTATAAAAATATCAAGCAACGGTTTTCTTAAGAGATGATTTTATTTTTTGGTTTTGAGCCCAGTCGAGCTTGAGTAAGACTTTGTCTTCGAGAAGCTGATAAGCTTGATCTTCCTTCTAGAGGCTAAATCAAAACAAACTTGAACTAGATTCCCTAAACCCTAAACACTAAACCCTAAACTATGCTCATCATGTCATTCACATAGCAGTCAAATGCACATAGCATTGTCCAAAAAGATAAAAAGTTTCGCACAATAATGAAAACAAGTTCAAAATAGATTTGAGTATCATTTTCCCCCAACGGAAAAGAGTTAAAAAGTAGGGCTATGAGAACTCACCTCAAAAGATGATAGTAGCTGTTTAAAGGTCAAAGCTGAACACCAAAAACCATCTGGTTTGTTGGTGCAACCTGAGATACCTCAATGGAAGTGGGACAATATCACCATGGATTTTATCACCAAGCTCCCTAAGACGTCAAGTGGTTATGATATGAAACTTCGACATTTGAAAGTGATGATGAAGAATATGCTATGGCCGTAAGGAACTTTAAAAAGTTCTTTAGAAGAAATGGTAAGTTTAAGGCTCAATCTTATGTCCAACGAACCTGATTAAGAAAGTGTGAGGTTCAAAAAAGTGTTTATTATTATATGAATCAGTCTTTGTATAGTTTTGATTAGTTTTATAGTTTTATTAGTAATTATAATGTAATAAAGTCTATCTTGGTCAAAGCTAAGTAATGTTGACCAATGTTTGACTAAAGTTAGGAAAATAGAATAGGATTAGCAATAAGTATAAATACCTATCTAAGAGGGGTATTTATACAAGTTTTACATTTGTTGTAATTCACTTCTCCTTCTCATTTCTGTTTCCCCTTTTGAAATGAAAATTTAGAAAATGATGAAAAATACTTTCTAGCTTCTCTCCTCTATTCTTGATGCTTTCGTATGATCACTACTATGCAAACATGACATATAACAAGTGGTATCTATCGCCGAGAGAGATCTAGCATGTGTTTCGTGAATGAAATCGAGGTTAACCGTGTGAAATTTCGATCTACAAGCTTTCGTATGGATGAACAGTAGGTTTCGTATGAGTTAGATTTATGATTTGATGACTTTTTGATCTTAAAACACATAATAATAGCTTTCGTAACCATCGAATTGTAAGTTTAATATCTAGATTATGAAAAATACTTGTTTTAGATTAAATTTGATCGAAAAATAAAGGTTTGGTAGCTTTCGTAAGCAAGAAATAGGTTTCGATAACTTATTTTAGGCGGGAAAATAGCTTTTGTATTTCAGTTTTGAGCTTTCGTATTGTAGTGTTGGTTTTGTAACTGTCATACGCAAGTGATTTCTTAGCTTTCGTAACGTAATCAAGCTTTCGTAAATAGTAAACTAGCTTTTGTAACGTATAATTTTGTCAATTTTGAAAAGATAGAATTGATATTATCACTATAAAATGCTTAAAATCAAATTGGTAGACTTTTACTAGGTTTCGTAGCTAAAAATTTATGTAAGTAAGACGTTTCTTGGATTTTATGAAAGTAGAGGTGATTTGGAATTTACGAAAGGAGGTTTCGTACATTGGAAGCTTTCGATAACCGTTTGGTTTCATAAACAGTGGAAGCTTTCGTAGAATTGTGGTTTCATAAACAAGAGTTTTCGGATCAAATACTTGGTTTTGGTTCCGTAATTCAAGCTTACGTATCACAGTTTTCGTAAGGAAGGTTTCATAACACGGTTTCTTAACTGAGGGTTTCTTAAAGAAGGTTTCGTATTATAGTTGAGGTTTCGTAGAATTTTAGTTTCATAACAGAGGTTTCGTAACATTGTATTCATAATGGGAAGGTTTCGTATCTCATTGGAAAAGGTTTCGTAACACAGTTTTGGGGTTTCGTAAACTGTTTTAGAGGTTTAGTAACACAGTCACTGGGTTTCGTAATACAGTTTCAGAGGTTTCGTAACACAGTTGGTGGGTTTCGTAACACTGTTTCATAGGTTTCGTATCTCATACTTTCGGTTTCGTAACACAGTTAAAGAGGTTTCGTATGTTCTAGTTTTGGATACTTGAGCTTTCGTAACAAGGCTTAAGTGTTACTTAAACTTTCGTAACTAATCAGGGTTTAGTTTCTTAAAGGTTACTTCATTGTAATACAAGACAAGGTTGTAATTGCTCGTTAACTTCAGAATTACAAGACTTTATCTCCAAAATGATCTAAGTTTGTATTGTAAACATTTGATACGACAAGTCTACTTTAAATCAACAAACTCTAGCAAATTCGAGAGCTAATGAAAGACCTCCAATGCTTGAAAAAGGGAATTATATTCCATGGGAAAGTAGATTCAGAAGGTTTTTGGATAATAAACTTGAAGAAGGGGAACGGATATGGAACTCAATTCAAAATGGACCTTATGTGAGGCCAATGATTCCTGATCCAGACGATGCTGTAAACATAAACGGTACTGTAAAAAAAATACTTGAACCATTGTCCAAAATGACTGAGGGTAACAAGAAGCAATACAATACTGATGTGAAAGTCATGAGTTATCTTCTTCAAGCAATACCAAATGATATATACAATTCAGTGGATGCATGTAAAAACGCTAAGGAATTGTGGGAACGAATTAAGAGGCTGATGTTTGGTTCTGATGTTACTAGCCATGTGAGACACTCACGTCTTAGGGATGAGTTTGACAAATTTGCAACAAAAGAAGGAGAATCGTTAGAATCAGTATATGAAAGATTGACAACGCTTGTGAACATTATGGATCGTAACAATGTTCTTCCTATTCCAGTGTCAATCAACACAAAGTTTGTCAATTGTTTGAAACCTGAATGGAGCAAATATGTCACCATGGTTCGTTACAATCAAACCGGGGAGACAGTTTCTTATGATATGTTGTATGATTCTTTAGTATAATTTGAACCACATGTTCTAGCATCCAAAGCAAAGAAAGCTGCCAAGAATCATGATCCGTTAGCCCTTATTGCTCATTCAAATGCTTCTTCATCACAATCTTATGCAAATTATTCTTATTCACCACAACCATACTATGTCACACATCCTTCATCAGTTGTTGACTATGAAGATGACTATCAAGGAGAGTTACAAGGGGATTCTCAAAAGGACAAGCTTACAACTGTCATGACGTTATTAGCTCGAGCAATCACTCAGAAGTTCTCCACACCTACCAATAATCGTCTTCGTACTTCATCAAACACAAGAAATCAAGCTGTGATTCCGAATGGTCGAGTTGACATACAAACCAATAATGTAGGTTAAGGTGGAAATAGTAATAAGAATGCAGGGAGACAAAGCAGGAATCAAGTGTTTAATGCATGAAATGGAAATGATGATAGCAATTAGATTATTCAGCGTGTTCTGAGTCAATTCCAGGAAAGGCAAATGTTCAGTGTTATAACTGTAATGAAAAAGGTCACTATGCTCGTGATTGTCAGAAACCAAGAGTTCGTGATGCAAAGTATTTCAAAGAACAAATGTTGTTAGCTATGAAAGATGAAGCCAGAAGCAACCTCACCAATGAAGAGAATAACGTCATGCTTAACATTTCATATGGAGAAGAAACAATGGAAGATCTAACTGTTGCAGTTATGTTGATGGCTCGCATTTAACCAGCTGATGGTAATGCTGAGACTATGCCATCATAAGATGCAAAGGCTGTCAGTGAGGTAAATGCTTCATCCAAGGTTCATGAACAAATGAGTCATGAGAAACGTAAATCTATTATTCAAACATCTGATGATGATCAAATTGATTCTAATATCATATTGATGATCCATATGAGGAAAATAATGGTGGCACATCTAATCATGATTCAAATGAACATAACGAATATCATAAAATTTAAATGCTAGCATATGATGTTCAAAGAGAAGCTGAAAATCAATAATGATTAAACAATGAGCTTAAAAGGCAAAAAAATGTTGCTACAAAAGGAGCTTGAGACGTGTAAGGATCGGGTTAAAATGTTTGAATCAAAAACAATTCGATGTTCAAAATATAAAGAAACACGTGAAGAGTTGAAACGTGAATTACGAAATGATAAGAACACCATTGAGAGAATTTTGAAAGAAAAAGATAGCATTCAGAGTGACTTTTTCAAAATTGAAAATGAAAAGATAATAATTTAACATGAAACTCAGTTAGCTAAAAAGGCTTTTAAAGATCAAGAAAATCGATATCTTGAAGATATTTGTGATCTCGAAGAAAAACTGAGTTCTCATGATCGAATTGTTTACAAAACGGGTCAATCAATTCAAACAATTCACATGCTTAGAAAAACACCAAATAAAGTTTATGATCCTTATCTTAAAGCTGGGTTGGGTTACAAGAATCCCGAACGTCTCAAGAAAGTCATTGCAGCACAACCAAAAATGTATGATGGTGAAAAGCTTCATAGTGCTAAATTAGTAATTGATTCACCTGATTCAGAGGAAACTTTAGAAGATGCAAAAGAAAGTCGATTAAAAATGAGAAACAAAATGGTTCAAATTAACTATGCAAAATTAAATGCGCTTTATAAAACATTTGTTCCTCAACAAGACTTTTCTGTAGAACAAACATATTTTTCAATTCCTCTACTTCTACTAATGCTTCTGAGTCAAAAGCAGTCACATCGGATTTACTAATTCCTAAAATGCCTAAAGAGAGTAAATTGTTAAAAATGTTTGACACACTGGGTGTGGCAATTAATGGTTTACGTACAAGGATTGATAACACTCTTTTAGAAGACCGACAACGAAGATGGATGTCTTACAGTCAAAATTCTTTAAGAGAGTTTTATAAAACTGATGTAATTCCGATGTTTGCTTCTTTATCAAATAATTTGAAAGAACTTAAAGAAGAACTCATTGAAGAAGTACATGAAATGTTAAATATTTTTGAATCAATGGTACAGAAAGTTGACGGAAAATCTTCAAAAGAAAATATTCTTCAAAAAGAGATCGATCGACTTTTAGAAGTATCTTTGACAAGTGAAATTCAAAATTGTGCGTTGCTTTCTGTGGAAAACAGAAAAATGATATGTTAAATGCTGAACTTGAGAAAAGTTCAAGTGACTCCAAAGATATCCAAGCCAATTTACTCAAAGAAAATCAAAATTCTTGAATATGATTTTAAGCGATCACAAGCTCAAAGCATTGATTTTGAGTTAAAGTTACAACATCAAAAAGAGAAAATGGCTTGTGACGTCTCTTGGAAGTCAAAATTGCCAACAATAAATGATGAGAACGTGTTGCTAAAAACTCAAGTGGATTTTGTTGTTAAAGAAAGAGAAAATATCAAACTTGAATATCAAAAGCTTTTTAATTCAATTAAAGCAACACAGATTCAACATCAAAAAGAGTTTGATGAGTTGATTCAACATGTTAATCAAAAGACATATGCTTATGCTGATGTGCGTGCTCAGAATCAAGATCTTTTGATAACAATATCTGAACTCAAGAATAAGCTTAAAATTGTTGACAAGGGAAAGAATGTGAACACTAGTTTGACAAATCTGAGACCTCAGGAACACTTCTTTGTGTCACACCGTTGCCTAAAAACATAGCAATTAAGGCTAAGAAAGTGTCAAATTCTAAGGTCAATGCAGATAGGTCAAAACCAGTTACTTCACATCCTACACCTAACAACGAGCAAAGTCGAACACAAAATGAGAATGTACTTGCAAGAGGAATGTATAAAATCACAAAAACAGAGACACGGACACCGGATTCTAAAACTAACATAAATGTTTCTAATTCCACCGGTGTAGAAAGTTCTAATAGTAAGGACACCAAATCAAGAATAGGGTCTTGAAGAACACTAATGCTAAGAGTTCAACTGCACATGTTCGGAAGATGTCACATAGTGCTAGTATAGATTCTAATAAGCGTGAAACAATGCATTCGAACGTATGTCAATCAAACGCAAGTGTGTTAAGTACCAAGACTGTAAATGTTGTTAATGACGGTTTGAATATTGTTTGTGTTTCTTGTGGTAAAGATGTGTTTTTACTTTCTCATGAAAAATATGTTGCTCGTTATGATTTGTCTAGGAATTCTAGCGTAAAAAGAGCCTTATTCACTACCCCCGTAGCAGCAAAATCTAAGACTTTAGGAACTACTTTTATAGTTGCGAAATCTAGATTAAGCATTGCTGAAACCCCAACAGCAACAAATAGGGTCTCTTGTGTACCACCACTATCTTCTAATTCTAGTCAAAGTAGGACACTTAGTAATTATATGAAAAACAAAATTGCAACAAGTAGAAAGCGGCAAAAATGGTTTGAATACTAACAAAGCTCTAATTGGACACCCAATAGTAAAACTGCTCAATCACTTCCTAGTGAAACAAAGAGTCGTATCCGTGTTCATTCTACATCTAACACATCGGTTACCACTCAGAAATGGATAGCCAAACTATCCACTCTTCCATCTGTATTTGTTTCATGTGATACAGGTGATCTAACTCGTCCTTTGGATTGTTGATAGCGGATGCTTAAAGCATATGACTGGCAATCTTTAACTGCTAAGAAACTTCGTTGAGAAATTCATAGGAACAGTCTGCTTCAAGAATGATCATTTTGCTGCAATCACTGGATATGGAGATTATGTTCAAGGAAATTTAACGATATGTCACGTTTATTATGTTGAAGGCCTCGGACAAAACTTATTTTCGGTCGGACAATTTTGTGATGGAGACTTAGAAGTAGCTTTTCGCTCAAACACATGTTATGTTCAAAATTTAGAGGGTGATGACTTACTTACCGGTTCTTGTGATTTAAATCTTTACACTATCTCTATTTCTGAGATAGCGGCTTCTTCTCCAGTGTGCTTAATGTCTAGAGCCACATCAACAAAATCTTGGTTATGGCACCGCAGGCTTTCTTATTTGAATTTTAGTACCATTAACCAACTCACGTCAACATATCTAGTTGATGGGCTTTCGAAATTTAAGTATAACAAAGATCACTTATGTTCAGCCTGTGAACAATGCAAAAGCAAGAAAGCTTCACTTCCACCGAAATTGGTTCCTAGCACAGAATCCAAACTCGAATTACTTCATATGGATTTGTGTGAACCAATGAGAGTCGCAAGTATCAATGGCAAGAAATATATTCTCGTGATCGTTGATGATTATTCTCGGTATACTTGGGTATATTTTCTTCGTACCAAAGATGAGGCTCCAGATATGATTATTGATTTTGTTAATCAAGTTCAAAGGAATCTAAAGGCTCAAATTTTGACGATTCGAACTGATAATAGAACCGAATTCAAAAACGAGAAATTAAGGGCATTTTATGCAAAGTTAGGCATTGTTCATAAAACTTCAATTGCTTGAACGCCTCAACAAAATGATGTTGTTGAACGTCGAAATCATACATTAGTCGAGGTAGCTCGAACCATGCTTATCTTTTCCAAATCTCCAGAATTTCTCTGGGCTGAAGCTATTGCTACTGCTTGTTTTACTCAGAATCGCTCTATTGTACACACATGCTACAATAAGACTCCTTATGAGCTGATTCGAGGACGAAAACCTAATATTCAATACTTTCATGTGTTTGGATCTCTTTGTTATTTAACAAATGATCGTGATGATCTTGGGAAAATGAAACCAAAGGCTGACATTGGGATTTTTTTTGGTTATTCTGAGTCATCAAGAGGATTTTGTATCTATAACCGCCAAACCAAAAAGATAATGGAAATGATCCATGTCAAGTTTGATAAACTCACAACAATGGCTTTTGAATGCAACAATTCAGAACCCGGAACAAACTGCATGAATTTTCAAGATTCATCAGAAGATTCACAATCTGTACCTTCAAAAACAGACTTGGATAATTTGTTTGGTCCTCTATATGAAGAATACTATGCCACAAGTTCACAAGGAGTATCCGATAACTCTGTTGAAAATACTCTTGATAATGAAAACACTTCTTCATCATCGTCAATTGTCGTTGAAGAAGATGAAGCTCCTTAAATAGTATCCTCGTCAGCAGAACAAGTTACCAATGAACCAAACTCTCCAGTCTTTAATTAAAATGCCGATGAATTACTTCAAGAAGACGATGCAGAATATGATGGAAATGTATTCTACAATGCACCTCAAACTCCTATGTTTAAAGAAGCTGAGTCATCTTTAACATTTCAGGATCCATCAAATATGCACGAATTTCACCAAAAACATCGCTCAAGTGATAGATGGACTAAAAATCATCCAATTGAACAAGTAATTGGTGATCCCTCAAAACCTGTAATGACAAGAAATCAACTTTAAACCGATGCAGAAGTTTGTATGTACGCAATGACAGTGAGTACAATTGAACCGAAAAATATCAAGGAAGCAATGCTTGATCACAGCTGGATTGAATTCATGCAAGATGAGCTTAAACAGTTCAAACGCCTTGATGTTTGGGAACTTTTCGAATGTCTGATTGGTATAAACATAATCGCAGTCAAATGGATTTGGAAAAACAATACTGATGCTGAAAACACAGTTGTCCGGAACAAGTCTTGTTTAGTTGCCAAAGGATATGGTCAAGAGGAAGGAATCGATTTTGAGGAATCATTTGCACCAGTTACAAGACTCGAAGCTGTCAAAATTTTTGTGGCATATGCGGCTCACAAAAGCTTTCCAATTTATCAAATGGACGTCAAAACGACATTTCTGAACGGACCACTGAAAGAGGAAGTTTTTGTTCGTCAGCCCGATGGTTTTATAGATCCAGACTTTCCGAATCACGTATATCGTCTTAAGAAATCTCTATATGGTCTCAAACAAGCCCCTAGAGCCTCGTATGACAAGCTTTCCTCATTTTTAATCGAACACCATTTTACAAAAGGTATTGTCGATCCGACATTGTTCATAAGAAGACACATGGATGACATTTTATTAGTTCAAATCTATGTCGATGACATAATTTTTGGGTCAACTAAACCAGTTTATTCAACAAGATTTGCAAAACTAATGAAAGATAATTTTGAAATGTCAATGATCGATGAAATGGAGATTTTTCTTGGACTTCAGGTTCATCAATCTTCTCGAGGAATCTTTATTTGTCAGTCACAATATACTATTGATCTTCTTAAGAAACATAGGATGGAAAAATGTGATATCGTTAGTACACCAATAGCTACTACCAAACTAGATGCAGATTTACAGGGAACCCAAGTTGATAATACTAAATATCGTAGTATGATAGGGGTACTTATGTATCTCACTGCTAGTTGACCAGACATTGCCTTGTGACATTTGTATGTGCGCGTTATCAGGCACGCCCAACTGAAAAACACCTCAAAGAGTTCAAAAGGATCTTTTGATATCTTAGACAAACCATTAACATGGGTCTATGGTACTGGAAGGATTATGGGTTTGAGCTAATTGCATATTCAGACGCAGACCATGCAAGGTGTAATGATGATTGCAAAAGCACATCAGGAAGCATTCAATTTCTAGGAGATAAGCTAGTCAGTTGGTCGTCAAAAAAGCAAGATTACAACAATGTCATATGCGGAAGCTGAGTACGTATCCTTATCTGCATGCCATGCTTAAGTCATTTGGATGAGAACGCAACTGCTAGACTAGGGAATTCGTTACAACAAGATTCCAATGTACTGTAACTCACAAAGTGCGATTGTCATATCTTGCAATCCGGTACAACACTCATGTACAAAACACATTAATATCCAATATCACTTTATCAAGGAGCATGTTGAGAAATGTACCATTGAAATTTACTTTATCGGGACGAAATACCAACTTACTGATCTATTTACTAAAGCCCTTTCAAAAGAAAGGTTTAAGTATTTAGTTCACATAATAGGTATGCGATGTATGACTTCAACTGAGTTGGAACATCTTGCAAAGTTATCTTCTTGATTCAAAGATCATACATCAAAACAACTTGTAAATATTTTTCAAAAACAAAATACAAAATTGAAAATTTCCAAAAATAAGAAAAAAATATTTTTTAGCTTTATTTTTTATTCTTTCACTGTTTTTCAAAACATAAAAACAAATAAAAATTTGAAAAATACAAAAATACAAAAATATAACTTAAAGATACAAACACATATCCTCTCCGTTCTTCATCAGTTTCATAATATTGTATTTTTCAAAAAGTGTTTCTTTAAATGCAAAATCGATATATCATGAACTGAAGGGGAGTAAATCATTAAAAATGTTCTTTCACTGCTAAAATATGTGGTTTTTAATCAAAACCCATTCACAAATAAAGGATTTCTTCAAAAACATCTTTCAAAAATCATCAAGTTTGAAAAATTCAAGTGTGCAAAATTGTAAGAAATAACAATCTCTTGAATATGTTCTTTAATTAGACATTTATTCGAGGGAGAGTTATGAAATTCTTGATTTTCAAAAATCTTCTCAAGAATGTTCAAAACTGCAAAATTAACTATCTTTCGATAAAGTTCTTTAATTAGACATTTTATTGAGAGGGAGTTATAATTTTTTTTCAGTAAAATCCTCACCAGATATTAAAAATGTGTTGTCAAAAGGCTAAATAATTGTTCGAGGGGGAGTTATGAAAATTTTAAGTCAAAAACAGGAACTTAACTACAAAATAATTCGAAAGGTTTGTTGTCGAAAAGTGGTATAACTCTAAGGGGAAGTTATGAAATTCTTTTTGGATCACAATGATATACGAAAGTAAGTACAAGGGCTAAAAATGTAAAAGTACAAAAAGTGAGCTTTCGTAGGGTTAAAATTGCTTACAAAAGAAACTTGAGGGTTTGAAATGTCAATTTCCAAAAGTTAAGTTTTGTAGGGTTAAAAGAGCTTACGTAAGGAAACTTAAGGGATAAAAATGCCAAAAGTGAAAAGTCATTTTCGGAAGTATAAATACAACAGTTTCATACGCAACCTTTTTCACTTTCGTAAATTGATAAAAAAAAAAGTTAAGTTGGAATTCATGTTTTGTGTAATGTTATATGATTTATGTTCTTGTTTTCCTTCTTAGTGTTAGTCATAAGTGTGGCATGTCACTCTTATGTTAGTTTGTTGCACAAATAACTTGTGCATAAGTTTTGCCTATGTAACGGGCTGTGATGTTAGGACTTCACCTACATCCATTGTACTTCAACGTTTTTTTGGTATAATATATTTTACCGGGGTATGAATTCCCTTTTACCAAAAAAATTAATAAAAAAAGGTTTCGTAAACTCTCTGACTACGTTGAGCTTTCGTAACAAAGAAAATAACGATCCAAATCGTTTTCTTGACTCTCTGTTATATCAAAGCGTAAGATAACGTGTCCTATTTATGTTATTTGTGCTTAATCGTTCATATTAATTGATTAAAATAGGTTTCGTTTAGATCTAGGGTTTCGTAAATATGCAAAGTGATTAAATAGTGAAATTGATTGAGACAAAATGTTAATATATGCCTTGTGACATGATTGAGATTGATTGATCAATGAAAATATCATTTGTGGATTTAAGTCATTAGGTTTCGTACCAATGATAGGTTTCGTAACTTCAAGGAATTGTTTTTAAACAGAAAATTGAGCTTAAATTGGTCATGAGATGATAATAAACTGTCAAAAAGGTCAATGCATTCAGTTTATCAAATTTCAAGTGGAAATTATGTTTACGAAAACAATGTCACGGGTTTTGGTTTCGTATTGACTTATCAATTGGGTTTCGTAAATAGTAATGGGCCAAATGCGTTGGTTTCGTAAATGATATTTTGGGCTTAATATTTGGGTTTCGTAAGTCATAATGGGCTTTTTCAAATTTGGGTTTCGTAATGAATTAGAAATTTTACAGATATTCAAATGGGCTTTAATGTTAAATGAAATGGCATCTTACGAAAACAAATGATAAATTTTGTTACAAAATCATATTTTATATTGATAAATGGATCAAATGGTGAAGATTGTGTCCAGTTTCGACCGTTTCCTGAATTTTTACATAAACTTTATCTCATTTCACTAATCACTTCATGTCATTATACAATATTCTACATGGCTCAACAAGTAATTCCTGCTGCTCAACTTGTTCCAAGAGTTCATATAATCGAGAGATGCAACAATTATGCGGTGCTGCAGATTATTCCTTGCTATCTTGAATGCAAGATCATTGGTAAAATACTACTTGATCATCCACTTAATTAGGCTTTAACTGTAACTGCTGTTGTCCCTGCTGTGTACTTACAACAATTCTGGAGGACGGTTAGAAAAGTACCTAGTCCTGAAGACACGATCAAGTTTATGCTGAATACTCAAGAATTAGTCTATACTGTGGATATGTTCTGAGACATTTCTTCATTTGGCAATGAAAACTCTATAAACCATTTTGTCGCTACCAGGTCAAACTTGAGACGATTGAATTTTCATGAACAAGTTTGGTATCAAGGTGTTGTCTGATATGTTAGCGGCTTCAACATGAAGAATCTAGCTAACCATGGCAAACAATGTTCAGAAGTGTTCACCACTGCTAACCACCAGAACATTCGTGGACATTATCAGACAAAGATCAATATTCTTCAATTATTTCATGCCATGATCAACCGAACAAATATTGATTATGCTTGCGCTCTATGGTGGGAGTTTTCATGAACAATGAGAAATCAAGAAGGAAAGAACCATTCAATAACCTAGATTCACCAAGTTTAAAAATTGTTGATTTGAGAACAGAAATTTCTAAAAATGTCCTAAAAGAATTAAAGAAGATATCATTCTATCAGGATGATGATTCCAATGGTTAGTGTGTACAACTACCGTGGATGTACGTGTACAGGGATGCTGATTTCCTAATGATTATGACAGAGGAGAATCTGTGCCACTTATGACTTTAAGGAGTATTGAACATGTTTTATGCATGTAGATTTTACAATTTAATCAAATCGCAACCGATTTATTCTACCAAAGAACGCATACGTCTACACCTAGAGCCCATAGGACACGTACCCTTACTGCTAGTCCTTAGGGGAAGAAGAGGAAGTAGGTTACAGGAGAATCAAGTCCACCACATAAATCATTAAAGATAACCATTCGCCAACGAAAGGTAGTTGAAAAAGAAAAAGATGATGAATGACTCGAGATAGATAGAGCGCGAGAAAAAAAAAAAAAAAAAGGAGAAAAAAAAGGTGAAACGAAAAAGGGAGAGTGGAGGGTAAATAGGTAGGAGGGGGAAAAGGGGTGAAAGAGTCATAAGGACAATACCAGAAACATGTTGATGATAATGATGAACAAAAATGACGAGAAGAAGATGAAGAGGAAGGAGTGAGATGGGTAGTATTGGAGACTAGGACTAGGAGACGCAAACACTAATTCCCTACAACACTCGATCCACTAGCCAAACTTAACTCAAGTAAAGAAGATACTCAGGAATTGACGGATTCGTACCACCCCAACCACAACTACATCTACTACTCCACACTCCAAACGACGTATTTCTAGTAAGTACAATCATCTTCCAGATTCTCTTCGAAGGATGTGCACGCGTTAAGGGTATATGATCTAGAATATGGAACGGAAGTGCGTAACAACTAAACAATTCTAGAAGACTCACAACCAAGTTAATCAAGTTCTTCATCAGGGTGTATCACAACTCGCTGAAAAAGCTACAGAAGAATTG
>BQNB010012348.1:40000-57500 GCA_026074375.1 Tanacetum coccineum
AATGAATCTTGATCCTGTAATCAAAGAAAGATAGTGAATTTTTTTCTTATCCTGTGATTTAGAATTTCGAATAAAAGGTTCTCCGTGGAGGAACGAAATGACAATTTTTTCCTATAGAACATCTAGGAACAAGACAAGACGATTGAATTGGAAATATCGACAAATTCTTGCGGAGTCCAAAGAAATGAAAATAAATAGAAAAGGGGGTCAACTTGTTCCAATTTCATCTCTATTGAATTTGAATATCAGAATAGCGGATATAGTGATGATTCAATGGGTCAGGTCCACTTATTTTTCTTTTATTGATTTCTAATCTTTACAATGGATTTCATTGGCCTAATTGAAAATAGGAATTTTTAGTGATTCAACAGATGACTTATCATTATTCGTGATAACTATAACTAAACTCATTAGCTGATAATATTATACAGTTGGTTACTTTTTTATTACTATTAATTAATAATATCGTTATTCTATGAATACTACGACTGAAAAAAAAATATATATACAAAGCCCCTTATCGGATTTGAACCGAGGGCTTACGCCTTACCGTGGGATTACTCTACCACTGAGTTAAAAGGAAAGGGATTGTTTCATTGAATTCCTGAACGGGTCACTGTACTATGTAACTAAAATATATATTCTTTAAAATTGAAAATATTATATAAGAAGCTGAATCTACGCATATACAGAAGCGCCTCGACAAAAGATCCATTTATATACAATAATTGCATTGTAGCGGGTATAGTTTAGTGGTAAAAGTGTGATTCGTTCTATTAACCCCCATAATAGTTAAGGGGTCTTTCGGTTTTATTCATATTCCGATCAAAAACTTTATTTCATTAAAAGGATTAAATAAATCCTTTCCCTTTCAATGACGCGTTCAAGGAAAAATAAAAATTTTCGGGGTTTTTATCTAAAAGTCAATTAAAAACTGAAAACTTGGATTATGAAATTGCGAAACAAAATTTTTAAATTGGATCAATACTTCCAATTGAATGAGTATGAATAAAGAATCCATGGATGAAGATAGATAAATAGATTTCTAATTTCTAATCGTAACTAAATCTTCAATTTTTTTATTTGTAGCGAATAAATTGAAGCAAAATAGCTATTAAAGAATGTCTTTAGTTTACTAGAGACATCGACATTTTATTTTAGCTCGGTGGAAATAAAATACTTTTCCTTAGGATCCTCTCAAATAGAAATAGAGAACGAAGTAACTAGAAAGATTGTTAGAATCGCCTTCTTCTAGAGGGATCATCTAGAAAGCGAGTCGTTTTGAATTGAATAGATTCAAACAAAAAGCTGACATAGATGTTATGGGTATCGTTTTTTGTAAGATGGGTATCCTTTTTTTTGTAAGTTGGTTCACATCTTAAATCTAGCAATTTATCCATTTTCCATAAAGGAGCCGAATGAAACCAAAGTTTCATGTTCGGTTTTGAATTAGAGACGTTAAAAATGATGAATCGACGTCGACTATAACCCCTAGCCTTCCAAGCTAACGATGCGGGTTCGATTCCCGCTACCCGCTCTATACCCTCTCTTATATATATTTATTTATTCTATCATATTACTATATTTATAGATATAGATTCTTAAATACTCTAATAGACTCTAATTAATACATCATTCATCGTTGAATATACAATTAAAAATTTTTTATAAATCCTACTAATTTTATTCTTTTTTTTTTCTTATAAAAGATAAGAAAGTCAAAATACCCAAAAATCATAATGAAAAGCGTCCATTGTCTAATGGATAGGAAAGATGTCTTCTAAACCTTTAGTATAGGTTCAAATCCTATTGGACGCAATTTTTTTCCAGATATTTTTTTAGATTTCGATATCAAAAAATTAATTTTGAATGATTTGAATCCGAAACGCTTGAGTACTTTTTTTTTCAAAATCTTTTTATGGAAAAGGGGTTATTAGTTTGTTTAGGCTGCTTGTTCCTGAAGTAGAAAACTTTCCCTCTGTTCCTGAATAGCTTCTTTCAAAATGGCTTCTGCGTCCTCGGTGAATGTCTTGGTAGAAGATATTATTTCTTGAAACTGTGGTTTATTGGTTTTTAAGTAAGTACGTAACTCAACCAGAAATTTCCTTACCTGTCCAACTTCTAATGAATCGAGATAACCGTTTGTTCCGGTATAAATAGTAAGTATCTGTTCTTCTACCCCGAGAGGGGCGGATTGGGATTGTTTAAGCAATTCACGTAATCGTTGACCTCTTGCCAATTGATTCTGAGTAGCTTTATCGAGATCAGAAGCAAATTGTGCAAAAGCTTCTAATTCTGCGAATTGTGCCAGTTCTAATTTTAATTTACCGGCTACTTGTTTCATAGCTTTAATTTGAGCCGCAGACCCTACTCTGGAAACAGAGATACCCACATTAATAGCGGGTCGGATTCCAGAATTGAAGAGATCGGCAGATAAGAATATTTGGCCGTCAGTAATCGAAATTACATTAGTAGGAATATAAGCCGAAACATCTCCCGATTGGGTTTCAACTATTGGTAAAGCGGTCATACTTCCTTCACCTAAAAGAGAACTTAATTTAGCAGCTCTTTCCAAAAGGCGTTAATGTAAATAAAAAACATCCCCTGGATAAGCTTCGCGCCCCGGCGATCTTCGTAATAGAATAGACATTTGGCGATAAGCTTGCGCTTGTTTAGAGAGATCATCATAAATGATTGAAGTGTGTCGTTCAAGGTACATAAAATATTCAGCAGAGCTGCTCCTATATAAGGAGCGAGGTATTGTAATGTAGGAGGGGAATCTACCGTTTCGGCTACCACAATAGTATATTCCATCGCGCCCCTTTCCTGGAAATTAGTTACTACCTGAGTCACAGAAGAAGCTTTTTGACCAATAGCTACATAAACGCATATTACATTTTGGCCTTGTTGATTTAGAATTGTATCTGTTGCTACTGCTGTTTTACCGGTCTGTCTGTCCCCAATAATTAATTCTCGCTGACCACGTCCTATGGGAATCATTGAATCAATAGCAATAAGCCCTGTTTGAAGAGGCTCATATACAAAATGTTGAGAAATAATCCCCGGAGCGGGCGATTCAATTAACCTATATTCAGAAAATGAAATTTCACCTCTACCATCAATAGGTTTAGCCAGGGCGTTTACAACACGACCCAAATAGGCCTCACTCACAGGTATCTGAGCAATTTTTCCTGTTGCTTTTACAGAACTCCCCTCTTGTATCAGTAAACCATCACCCATTAATACAACACCAACATTAGTTGATTCCAAATTAAGAGCAATGCCTATTGTACCCTCTTCAAATTCTACTAATTCACCCGCCATTACTTCATCAAGACCATGAATACGAGCAATGCCATCACCTACTTGAAGTACGGTACCGGTATTTACAATCTTTACTTCTCTATTATATTGCTCAATACGTTCGCGGATAATATTACTAATTTCGTCGGCTTGGATGGTTACCATGAGTATTTCTTAATTCTTTTTTGAAAATAAATAAATAAATAAATAAATAATAATGCCTAAATATAGAAGGACTAATCCGTTATTTGTTTCATCGCCCCCCAATATGCCAAAATTGGCACTGATAGTACGTAAATGTAACTCATTGTTTAAACAACTATTCAGAGTTCCTAGAGCTCCTTGTAAGGCTTGTTGGAAAACCCGTTGTCGAACTTGATTACTGGACTTTTGTTGTTCAAAATTTATAGTTTCATTTTTGTAATTTTCTAATTGTTCCAAAGTCTTATAAGTTGAATCAATCAAATTCAATTTTTCTCGCTCTATCTCAGAGTATCCATTCACACGAAACTGATCTGCTTCTATTTCTACTTTCCGTAAGCGAGTCCGGGCTTTTTCCAGCTGTTCGACGGCCCCCTCGCGCAATTCTTCTGAATTTTTAATCGTATTCAAGATTCTCTGTTTTCGATTATCTAATAAATCACTTAATGAAAGTAGATTATCTTTCCATTCATTTCAAAAATTCCATGATCCCTTCCCGAACCAAACATGAATCTTTCAATTCATTTGGCTCTCACGCTCAATGTAAATTACCATATCTTTATTGTTAATGTAATGAGCCTATCCTCTATTCTCTTGTCATATTTCAAAATGAAATCAAAATATCAAACTAATCCAAGACAAAAAAATTCGGAGGACTCTTCTGACTAAACAAAAAATATGTAATTGTCAGCAAAATTGTTTACTTTTTTAATCCAAGAAGTTTTTCTTACTTTATACACAATAGGTCATCGATTCAGCATTGGCTAAAAAAGGGGATAAAATCCCCAATAAGTAGTTCAAATCATTTTATCAATATGAGTGTTCTCTATTGATAAAAATTATTTATTTGAAACCATCTCTATATTAACATAGTGGTAGAAAGAGTACCATGCTGCGTCTGGACTTCAAACAGTTTAGCTTTAACCATGTTAATGGGCCCATATTATTGGTTGATAGAGAATCAAAGTGGATTTTCCAATAAATTACGAAATGCTATAGTTCTTACATATGATTTCTGAATTTATTCAGAAGTAATTCGCGAGATCATGCACCCTTCTTTCTTAGGTATAACTTTCCTAGTTATAAGAGAAAAAGTACATCTGGTTGGATCCAGCCTATTCTTGAAATAAACAACTCGCACACACTCCCTTTCCAAAAAAGATCAAGACCCCAAGCACTACACTTAGATTTATTAGATTTGTTGCAAAAATATCGGTATTAAACCCGAAACTCCCGGCGGATGGCCATTGGCCCAAAGAAAGGAAAGAATCGGTTACATTTTTCATATGATCTCCTCTATAGATAGACTAAAAAATCGAACAGAGTTCTTTTTGTATTACTTTGCCCTATATATATTTCTAGTTTCCTACTTTCTAAATCGAATCAAAAATATATTCGATTTAGAAATATTGAATTACCTTCTTGGTTGCAACCCCTCTTAAAAGGCCTACGAACACAAACGGGAAGGATGAAAGCGAGTTCGTATGCTAATTCCTCATCCGCAAATCAGCCCTTCCCGTGGGTTATTTTCTCAACGAATAAGTAATTCTAGGAATGAAATCTTTATATAATTCGAAAAAGCAAAGCACAAGTCCAAGGCAATATAATAAAATATGAAAAATTTTAATTTTTCATATTTCTAATATTAAACAAAAGGATTAGCAAATAAAAGTGCTAATGCTACAACCAAGCCATAAATTGTTAAAGCTTCCATGAAAGCTAGACTAAGCAATAAAGTACCTCGTATTTTTCCCTCCGCCTCGGGCTGTCTCGCGATACCTTCTACAGCTTGACCCGCAGCAGTACCTTGACCAACTCCAGGTCCAATAGAAGCAAGCCCTACAGCCAATCCAGCAGCAATAACGGAAGCGGCAGAAATCAGTGGATTCATGATAAGTTCCTCGTACCAAAAAAAAAATGGTTAATGATACATTCAACCAATGAACTATAACTTAATTATTCGATTGCTACGATTCATCCAGTCAAAGTAACTACGAACTTCGAATTCAAGTAATAACATTCTTGAATTATCAAACCTACTTTGATATCTCTTTTTTAGTTTCTCTCGAGAAAGTCTTTGTGAATCCATACAACTTTAGTTTTTCCGTTTCTTTGTCCCGAACCGCTCTTTGACTTTGAATTCTTCGATTTTTTTATTGACTTCATCTTCAACTCACAGTCACATATGAGACGGAAGGACTTCTATAGAATCCCCATCTACACTCATATTCGATTAGTAGGGAAATTTAGATATATCTTTAGCTCGTATATAACTAGTCAATATCTAATATCACATATACATGTCTTTCTTCCACAATGTAAACCCACTCTTTCTTCATCTTGAATTCAATCGGATTTAATAAGGATGCGTCTAACCCTTGACAAGAGTTAACTTATCGCCATTCAATTCCATATACCTAGTTCGACCTTCCCTCTACGAACCATTTATGAATCCCCTTTGTTATAAATTTTCCTTTCCCTTCCCCCTTGTTTATCATTATCCTGCAACCTAAATTGATAAGATAATCAATGGATAAATTGATTGGGCCGAATCGTTGCATAGACATTAATTTGATTGATCTAAGTTCATACAATTTATTATTTATTAATATTTTCGTTTGGTCAATCGTTGAATAAAATCAACTCAAAAGGCGAATCGTTTGATAGAACATCCTTTTTATTTAATAACACGTCGTAATATCGCAAGACTTCTTAGTCAAATTAGGAGTCCAAATAGTTAATATTCGGATTGGATGACCCATCTAAATTGAATATTCATTGAGGGGAAGGTTTGATTATGGTATAAATGGAACAAACGGGAATTTTAGGAAAAAGATCTTTGAGATCTCTTTCCTTTTTTTCTACTCTAATATCAATATTGTAATCTTTATTGTAATCTTTTTTTTTCTATTACTCGAGATCGTATATAGTGTAGTTGTATTGTATATTTTTATTCCCTAAGTCAATTTTTTTAGCCATGCACACATTGCCTTAGATTAAACTAAAAAAAAAAGACTATTTAGAAACCTAGTCAATGGTGGCCTTCCATGGATTCACCTATATAAGCCGCGGCTAAAGTTGCAAAAATAAGAGCTTGAATACCACTTGTAAATAATCCAAGGAACATGACAGGGATAGGAACCACCGAGGGTACTAAAGAAACAAGAACAACAACTACTAATTCATCAGCTAATATATTTCCGAAAAGTCGAAAACTAAGTGATAGGGGCTTTGTGAAATCTTCTAAGATGTTAATAGGTAAAAGAATTGGAGTTGGTTGAATATATTTCCCGAAATAACTTAATCCTTTTTTGCTAAGACCCGCATAGAAATATGCCACTGACGTGAGTAAAGCCAAAGCAACAGTAGTATTTATATCATTCGTGGGTGCGGCTAACTCCCCATGAGGTAATTGTATGATTTTCCAAGGTAAAAGGGCGCCTGACCAATTAGAAACAAAAATAAATAGAAACATAGTTCCAATAAAAGGAACCCAAGGACCATATTCCTCTCCAATTTGAGTTTTACTCACATCTCGAATAAATTCAAGGACATATTCGAAGAAATTCTGACCACCGGTCGGAATGGTTTGTGGGTTCCGAACGGCTAGAGCGGCTGAACCTAATAAGATAGCAATTACAACCCAAGAAGTAATAAGTACTTGGCCGTGGACTTGGAAACCGCCGATTTTCCAATAAAAATGTTGGCCTACTTCCACACCGGATAGATCATATAACCCGTTTAGTGTGTTGATGGAACATGATAGAACATTCATATTGCCCTCTGACAAAAATAGAACTTTAAACAAAATTATTTTGATTCAACCATCTCTTTCTCGACTTGACTACTTGAATCGTATATTTTGAATACCAACTAATCAAATTATATTCCTTGTTATTTTTATCTCTTTTTTGAGATTAAGAAATAGTAACCGATTCGATAAATCTCTGAAGGTTCCGAAATGAAATAAGTTATTTATCTTATTATTAATCACGGATTTCTTATATAGCCAGAACGTCCCTCACAAATTGCAAATACTAATTTGTTAAGAATTAATCGGATTGAAGATATAGCGTCATCATTCGCTGGAATCGAAATGTCTGCGAGATCAGGGTCGCAATTTGTATCGATTAAACAAATTGTTGGAATTCCCAACGTGATACATTCTTGAAGGGCCGTATATTCTTCGTGCTGATCAACGATGATTACAATATCGGGTAACCCTGTCATATATTTAATCCCGCCCAGATATTTTTGCAAATGAGATAATTGTCTTTTCAACATAGCCGCATCTCTTTTCGGAAGACGGTTGAGTCCCCCTGTTTTTTGTTCGGTTCTCAAGTCTCTAAACTTGTGAAGTCTCGTTTCTGTAGTGGACCAATTTGTTAACATACCACCGAGCCATTTTTTATTAACATAATGACACCTAGCCCTTATGGCAGCCCATGCTACTGAATCAGCTTCTTTATTTTTAGTTCCAACAATTAAGAATTGTTTTCCTTTACTTGCTGCATCAAAAACCAAATCACAAGCTTCTGATAAAAAACGAGCAGTTCTAGTAAGATTTATAATATGAATACCCTTACGTTTTGCAGAGATATAAGGTGCCATTTTAGGATTCCATTTCCTAGTACCATGGCCAAAATGAACTCCTGCTTCCATCATCTCTTCTAAATTAATGTTCCAATATCTTGTCATTTCTCCCCACACTGCCTCCCCCCCTTTGATTTGAAAAAAAAGCGAAGAGGTACCCTGAAATAAATAATTGTTCCGATGGAACCTTCTCTGCTACCGTAGATTGGCGTAGATACACAGTTCAAGCCATTATTCTTTTCTATTTGTTATTTTTTTGATTACTATTACCAAATAAAATGACTGGACTAACGGATCCTTTTAAAAGAGAAAAGAAAGGGGTTAATCTGCTCTTATGGATCATTAAATCCTAAAAAAAAGATTGTTCTTGTGTATCATGGAAATTCTTTGAAAGGCAAGAATCTAATAAATTTCTGTGGTAAAACAAAATATCTTTCATTTCCCCTCTAATAGATTCTTTTTTTAGGGTTCAAAGGCAATGTTGTTAGGAATGTTGTTAGGTTCGTTTGATGGTGTTTTGAAGCCGCTACCAACAGGTATCATTCCCCCCAGAACAACATTTTCTTTCAGGCCTTTCAACCAATCGATATGCCCCAGGAGAGCCCCGAGCGGTTTCTTGAAAACTCGCTTCCGATATGAAACTTTGAGTATTCATGGATGCTCTTGTTATTCCCAATAAGACGGCTTGGTAACAGATCGCTTCTTCCAAAGCGCGCCCCATTCGTTCCGCTCGCAACAATCCAATAAGTTCTCCGGGAGAAAAAACATTAGACATTTCACCTTCTGAAACCAATACTTTTGATGTTATTTGAGGTACAATAATTTCTATATGCCGATTATGTATCTGCACCCCCTAGGATCGATAAACCTTTTGGACCTTATTAACCAAAGAGATACGACTTTGCACTATAGTTAGCTCAGCACCAATCAAGAATGCCCAAGGAATTCCAAGAATTCTTGTTATACATTTATTCCAACTCTCAATCCTCTTTTCGAGATTCATCGATATTGAATCAATTGAACGCACTTCTAACACCTGTTCCACTTTTGGAAGACCTTGGGTTAACAAATGGAGCGAACACAAACTCATTGCCAAACATAAACATTTGCGAAACATAACAACATATATAGACTTACGTGTTTCGATTAATCATGTGAAGACTAGCCTGCAATCACAAGCGGGAGATACTTCTATCATTTATTGCGAATGTAAAGGTTTACAATGTTATATCCAAAGGAAGCTGAGTAATTTCTCTTCGTAGAAATTGACGAACCCTAACGGTGCGTTTAGTTGTCACATTTTTCATATGGTAAAGAAAAAATTGAATGTCTGTACAGTTACATTTTTTTAACAAAAAAAATGAAATTCTCATTCTTTAAATTTTAACTAAAAAATTGAAAACCCATTTTACCTTTCTTATTTTTTTTCTTTCTCAAGTTTTTCTAATCTACAAATAAAACTTCTCAAGAAATTTAGTAATAAAAAAACAAGAAAAACTTTCACCAACTAAACACTACCTAAACCTCCGGTTGCAAACCGAAGGATCCCGATTCCTTATTGCGCATGTGGTAAATGAAAAACTAATTTCCTGTCACCCCTTATTACAAGAAAATAGTGGAACACTTCCTTCACCCGTAAACCGCTCATAAGGATGACTACATCCACCACTGTCACATATATTTTTCACATTTTTATCAGCTCTACCACCAAACATACGTAACAAGGCCCTCCAAATTAACCATACAAACATATTTATCTTTGAACACAAATATACCCTACATATATAACTCACACATATACAACACCAAACTTTTCATTTGCTCATGCAAACCACGAAACCTCCTTCAGTTTTGGTCATAACGCTTACGCTTACACCATGCTAGCATGTTATAAGCTTTAGGCGTCGAAACTGTTAGACGAATAAGTGGCCCAAGCCCGATTGTGGGCTTGTGGTCCATTAGGGTTAGGTTTGATGTTGCTTATTTACAAAGCTATCTATTTATTATAAATAGATATGCCATCTCTTATGTAATTCATTCAATCAATACAATATCTATCACATTACATGGTATCAGGCCTTCACAGCCGATCCCCAAAACCCTAAATCATCAAACCTCACCTCGATTTAACAGTCGAACTCATCACTCTGCCATGACAAACTCGAATACACCACCACCCCCTCCTGCCCTTATCTTGGTTGAAAAACTCTACGCGGTACATAACATCAATAATCTCGTACCCGAAAAACTCGATCTTTAGGAAGCAAACTACTCCACATGGAGTTACTTTTTCAAAGGGCACTGCAGCAACTTTAACGTGCTAAACCACATCGATGGATCGACGTCCACATCTGATCCACCAACCGACGAATGGATCACGGCTGACTCCATCGTAAAATCATGGATCTTTCTTACCCATTCTCCAACGCTTCGGAAAAGGATGATCAACACCAACCTTGCTTTGGCTAAAGCCGCCTGGTTATTCACTCTTCATCATAGTCTGCTCGGGTTGGGTTTCATCATAGTCGTTGTGACTCTTCACTCTTCATCTACAGATAGGGGGCAGACAAAATTAAGTCTCTAGTCTCATATTTATAATCCCGAGCCCTTTCTTATAATATCGGGAGGGGAAAAAAAACGCCCCCAAAACCCCAAAAAAAATAAGCAAGATACTATTTCTACGAGAATACCAATTTCTGGGGATTTCAATTGAGAATACCCGAAGAAGGTATGAGTGGTTCTCGCCTTCTGAATCGAATCGAGTGGGATGATGACACTATTGTCTTCGCCTCTTTGCAATAAACAAAATTCCCTCGAGAATGGACGGATATCTGAGATTCCAACGATCAGTACATGTCATTCGATTAAGTTCTGAATTAATCAGGAATCCTATCTCCTTTTGATTTTTTACCAGAAAATGTACGAACTAAAAAATTTGTGTCCTAACTTGATTATTAGTTACTGAGGGGATTAGAATATAATCTTCGCTTAACAGAAAGAGAATAGCGTTTATTTGATCTTGATCTTATGGATCGAACAGGGGCCTGGACTGGATCTCCAGGGGCTCCCTAATAATATCCAATCAATGGCTTGTTTGTATAGATGAATATTTACCAAATGGTAAATTCCGTTCAATGGTACACAATCAGTATTCCATGCATTTCGCCCCCTGATCATAATAAATATTTATTCGAACTTATCTCTTTCAAATACAAAGTGAAATTTCCTCGCGGCGAATCCCCAGAATGACTTGTTCTGATTCTACATATTGATCGTTTTGAACTAAAAGAAAACTTTTGGGCGGAATACACACATTGTGTATAATATCTTCACTCTCAATAGTTACATACAAGTCTCTAGAACATAGAAAAGCAGGATGTCCATGACGTGTACGTGTCGGATGAACCAAATCCTCGTTGAATTTTATTTTTCCATTAGAAGGGGCTCGCACATGTTCTGCAGTACCCCCTGTGAATACTCCGCCGGTATGAAAGTTCTTAATGTTAATTGAGTGACCGGTTCTCCATAGATTGACCTGCTAATAATACCTACAAGCTTCTCCCAATTCGACCCAGGTCGTCAAGAGCCGGACTTCGCCATAACATAATTGACAAATCCAAGACGTACTCCTACAAGTAAAGGGAGTTCGAATAGAGATTGGTTGTGCTCTAAAAGTTATGAATCTATTGACAAGTCCAACTCCAATATCTTGATTTCTAGTAGCAATGCATCGCGAACCTATATATATATCATCTGCTAATACACGCCCAATTAATGTTTGGATAAAAATCCTGTCCGCCATCATTCCATTTCGAGGACTTACCGAAATACCTCGGACAGTGCCGCAATCTGTTCGACGTACAACAATGTGTTGAACTACTTCAACAAGTCTGCGCGTGAGATATCCTGCATCTGATGTTCGGATAGCGGTATCCACAACTCCTTTACGGGCTCCGTAACACGAAATAATATATTCTGTTAAAGAGAGTCCTTCGCGTAAATTGCTTTGAATGGGTAAATCAATCATTTGCCCTTGGGGATCCGACATTAATCCTCTCATACCTACTAATTGATGTACCTGAGATGCATTTCCTCTGGCTCCCGAAAAAGACATTATATGGACTGGATTAAAAGGATCGGTCATCCGAAAATTAGGATTCATTTCTTGTCGCAAATATTCACTTGTGGCATACCAGATCTCGATCGATTGACGTAATTTTTCTACCGCGTGTACATTCCCATAATGATGGTGTTTTTCCAAAATAAAACTTTGTTGTTCAGCGTCTTGAACTAGCCATCTTTTAGAAGGTATTGTTAAAAGATCATCAATTCCTAATGAAATAGATGCGGCGGTAGCTTGTCGGAAACCCAGAGTCTTTACTTGATCCAGGATATGTGATGTATATCCTATTCCATAGTGATCAATAAATCGACTAATAAGTCGTTTCATGGCAGTTCCGTCTATCATTTTATTGTGAAAGACCTGAGTGGGCCGTTCTGCCATCAGTACCTCCATATTGCGCTGAGTAGAATTTGACAATGGGTTTGAGTCAGTGATTGTAAAACTTCCTTTTCTAGATCTTGATTCACGTAGAAATTCCGCAATTGCAATTATAGTCCTAGTTAACCCGGTGAGACTCGAATTCCCCCTGGTAGCATAGAATTACAACAGCCCTGCCAAAACCCCTGTATGGCTTCTTCTATTTCTCGATAAAGAGAAATATGACCGAGAGTGGTTCGAATATATATATAAAGAATTTCTTTTTTTATACTTCTTACTATTAGATAGTGTCCATAAATCTCATAATAGGTCCCCAAAGATTCATAGTGAATTTCGATGGGAGTTTCTCTTGCAGCAATAACGCGTTGATCTAGTCGCCACCGCAGCCACAAGGGACTACCTAAATTGATACGTTTTTGCCGATAAGCTCCAATTGCATCATAGGCATTAGAAAAAAAAGGTTCTTTTTTTTTTGTATACTTATAGTTATTATCTTCATTTTGATAGTTTATACGATTACATGGATTATACCTATTTACACAAATACCCCGACGATTTCCACTCGTTAAGAAATAGAGTCCACTAAGCATATCTTGAGTTGGTGCAGAAATGGGATCTCCAATAGTTGGAGACAAAAGATTCATATGAGAAAACATAAGTAAACGTGCCTCTGCTTGAGCCTCCAAAGATAAAGGCACATGAACAGCCATTTGATCCCCGTCAAAGTCTGCATTGAAGCCCTTACAAACTAATGGATGTAAACAAATAGCACGCCCTTCCACTAAAATGGGCAGGAATGCCTGTATGCCTAATCTATGCAGAGTAGGCGCTCTATTTAGCAATACAGGATGGTCGTCCAGAATTTCCTGAAGTATTTCCCATACAATCGGTTTTTTTTTTCGAATTTTACTTTTAGCAACTCCGATGTTCGAAGCAAGATGTTTTCTAATTAGGTCACGAATTACAAATGCCTGGAAAAGTTCTATTGCTATTTCGCGAGGCAATCCACATCGATGTAATGAAAGTGAAGGGCCCACGACAATCACGGACCGCCCTGAATAATCGACCCGTTTACCAAGCAAAGTCTCGCGAACTCTTCCTTCTTTGCCTTCAATTACATCTGAAAGAGACTTGTAAACTCTATTATGATCATCCCTCATCGGTTGTCCGCAAATTCCATTATCAAGAAGTGCATCCACGGCTTCTTGCAGCAATTTTTCCTGAGATATTATTAATTCTTCTGGCGTAGCTATACTTGTTGTTAATAGATCTGTAAGAGTATTATTCCGATAGATAATTCTTCTATAGATTTCATTAATATCCGAGGTCACTAGTTTATCCTCATCTATATGATAGATTGGTCTCAACTCAGGAGGAAGAACTGGTAATAGACGCAAAACCATCCATTTTGGTTCTATATTTGTTCGAATAAAATGCTTAGCCAATTCCATGCGTCTAAGCAAAAAATCTTTTCTTCTTCCAACTTTTCGATCTTCCCATTCATTCCCTGTGGGTTCCTCTTCCTCCAATTCTTTCCATTCTATCAATGAAGAATCTATAATAATTCGTAAATCTAGATTGGCTAATTGTTGTCTGATAGAACCCCCCCCGGTAGACATCTCTCGATTTCGAAATGTATCGAAGCTTCGGGTAGTAAAAAAAATGGGGATCCTGTATTTCCAGGGTTGGATTTCGTATTCCAATAAACCCCGTAATCGTAAAAAAGTGGGTTTTTTATCTATGGGCCTAGCAAAATAAAAATTGGGATAGGATCTCCCCCCCCTCAAAATCGGACGTGAAAGTTTCCTTTCATCCGGCTCAAGTAGGTCAAAGAAAAAGAAAGGAGTTCTCGCTTTCAAATTGCAAATTATAAAAAACTCCAAAAAGATCTACTCCTTACTCAAGTTTCCAGTGAAGACCAAGCAAAACTTCATTTATTCCGTCTTCTTTATTATTTTTATTTAGATTTTATGAATTCCTTAATTCAATTATGACATAAATGAAATGTGAAATTCTTGAGTAGTCTACTTCCCCTCGAATGATGAATCCCGTAATTCTTAATTAAAGAGAGTACCGTGGAATTCATAAGGAATTTACTTGTCTATGTACTGTTCCATTCGATCTTTTAGGTCCCGACTTCACCTCGACGGTTAGGCCACGATGCCCTTAAAGTCTATATGCGATAGATAGACTCTTGTAACCATGACATCTTTTCTATTTGCTATTTGAACATAATTTCTTTCTAAAAAAAAAGAACTGCTTAATTCCACAAAAGAAAAAGTATTTTTTTTTTTACGAGGTATAACTATCAATTATTATGAAATCGACCATAGATCAATTCCCTTTTTTGGGAGCGTCTTGAATACATCCCTAATTCTGAGCTTCATGTTACTCCTACCAAGAAACATGTCAGGTACAGGGCATCCCGATTGGATTAAATGGGATGACAGTTTCTCATTTCAAATCTGTAAAATCAGAATTTCGATCAAATCACACACCGCAGTATACTAGGTCTTCTAATTCGTTAAGAGGTTTATCTAAAAGATTCACAATATAACTAGGAAGACGTTTCAAATACCACACATGCATTACCGGATATGCGAGTTTGATGTAGCCCATTTGATATCTTCGTATCCGAGAATCAACAAACTCGACTCCGCATTGTTCACAAAATTGCGGGTCTTCTTTTTCATCTCCGATTACTCGATAATTTCCACAAGCACAAATTCCACTTTTTATAGGCCCAAAAATTCTTTCACAAAATAATCCATCTTTTTCTGGTTTATTGGTTTTGTAATGAAAGGTATAAGGTTTTGTCACCTCTCCAACTATCTCGCCATTAGGCAGGATTTTTTTGGACCAAGTACTTATTTGTTGAGGAGAAACTAATCCAATTCGGAGTTGTTGATGTGTATATCGATCGATCATTGCTGCATATCTCGTTTGTACACATATTCTCTTTGTTTTCGGGGCCTCTAGTGAGTTACAGACAGAGTTCGAGGAGGTTGACCCCCTTGCTTCTCTCACGGTATAATCCTGAGGGAATTGCGCGTATAGAGATTCAAAAAAGAATCGACCTGATCCAAATCATAATCTATATGGGATTTCCAAAAATATTAATTGAAAGTCGACCCCGAGGAATCGAAGAATTACAGATGAATTTACAAAAAGAATTTAATTCTGTAAATAGCAAAAATAATCAAAAATTTGGAGCGTGAAGTGCAATTAGATCCATTTTTGGGGTCATTTCTCAAGAACAATAGCTAAAGGCCCCGAAACTACCACTTGGATCTGGAACCTACATGCTGATGCTCACGATTTCGATAGCCATACCAGTGATTTGGAGGAGATCTCTCGAAAAGTATTTAGTGCGCATTTCGGTCAACTCTCCATCATCTTCCTTTGGCTGAGTGGCATGTATTTCCACGGTGCTCGTTTTTCCTAAGTTTGATCTGTTTTACCGAGAAGGTCTACGGTTCGAGCCCGTATAGCCCTAAAGCCTTATAATATTATTCAAAAATAAAAAAATGGATCCTTTTTTATTTGAATTTCCTCGTTATTTTTTTAACTGACTGATTGCTTCATCAAAAGACAATCAGTCCTATAAGCTTTTAGAAGGTATTGTTAAAAGATCATCAATTCCTAATGAAATAGATGCGGCGGTAGCTTGTCGGAAACCCAGAGTCTTTACTTGATCCAGGATATGTGATGTATATCCTATTCCATAGTGATCAATAAATCGACTAATAAGTCGTTTCATGGCAGTTCCGTCTATCATTTTATTGTGAAAGACCTGAGTGGGCCGTTCTGCCATCAGTACCTCCATATTGCGCTGAGTAGAATTTGACAATGGGTTTGAGTCAGTGATTGTAAAACTTCCTTTTCTAGATCTTGATTCACGTAGAAATTCCGCAATTGCAATTATAGTCCTAGTTAACCCGGTGAGACTCGAATTCCCCCTGGTAGCATAGAATTACAACAGCCCTGCCAAAACCCCTGTATGGCTTCTTCTATTTCTCGATAAAGAGAAATATGACCGAGAGTGGTTCGAATATATATATAAAGAATTTCTTTTTTTATACTTCTTACTATTAGATAGTGTCCATAAATCTCATAATAGGTCCCCAAAGATTCATAGTGAATTTCGATGGGAGTTTCTCTTGCAGCAATAACGCGTTGATCTAGTCGCCACCGCAGCCACAAGGGACTACCTAAATTGATACGTTTTTGCCGATAAGCTCCAATTGCATCATAGGCATTAGAAAAAAAAGGTTCTTTTTTTTTTGTATACTTATAGTTATTATCTTCATTTTGATAGTTTATACGATTACATGGATTATACCTATTTACACAAATACCCCGACGATTTCCACTCGTTAAGAAATAGAGTCCACTAAGCATATCTTGAGTTGGTGCAGAAATGGGATCTCCAATAGTTGGAGACAAAAGATTCATATGAGAAAACATAAGTAAACGTGCCTCTGCTTGAGCCTCCAAAGATAAAGGCACATGAACAGCCATTTGATCCCCGTCAAAGTCTGCATTGAAGCCCTTACAAACTAATGGATGTAAACAAATAGCACGCCCTTCCACTAAAATGGGCAGGAATGCCTGTATGCCTAATCTATGCAGAGTAGGCGCTCTATTTAGCAATACAGGATGGTCGTCCAGAATTTCCTGAAGTATTTCCCATACAATCGGTTTTTTTTTTCGAATTTTACTTTTAGCAACTCCGATGTTCGAAGCAAGATGTTTTCTAATTAGGTCACGAATTACAAATGCCTGGAAAAGTTCTATTGCTATTTCGCGAGGCAATCCACATCGATGTAATGAAAGTGAAGGGCCCACGACAATCACGGACCGCCCTGAATAATCGACCCGTTTACCAAGCAAAGTCTCGCG
>BQNB010012348.1:62500-79389 GCA_026074375.1 Tanacetum coccineum
AAAATCCTTCAAATTGTATCTGATTAAATCCAGGTATTATGGATATTGCGTCTATCCCAGATTATTTTGAAATCGTAAGTTATTTATATTCATCCATATCGAATTCTCTAAAAAAATACTATTTATGCTGGAGCATTATCCATCAAAATAAAACCTAGCAATGATGCAACAAAACCACTCATACCCGGTAATGCAAGGGAAGCCATGGAAAAGCTACTAAACATCGTAAATATTTTTGGCATGGGGATAGAATGGGAAATCCTTCTCTTGTTCCATGAATCTAATTTGCATTTCATCCAGGAAAAGCCATCTTTTTCTCAACAATGCCTTTGTCATTTGATCCAATAGTGTTCCGTTAGATAGGAACAGATTTGATAAATACTGATAACTCTCGGATAAAGTATTAGAACGGAAAGATCCATTAGATAATGAACGATTGGTTCTAAGCCATCTCTGCCGATTAATCAACAATTCAAAGTGCCCTTTCTCATCAATGGACTCCTGACGTATATGAAGGAGTGTGGTTCGTTCAATAAATTCCTACCTCTCTATCTATCTCTGAGATGTTTGGATTTTTCAAAACTTTATGGACATGCAGGAGAGAAATGCTATCCCCACTCGGACCAAGACATAACTTTTACTTGTTCAAATAACAATTAAGGTGAAGCAGGGTCGGAACGATGAATCTCTTTATGATAAACAGATCCGTTTTGCAAGTTCATTATTACGGGTAGTTCCTACAAAGGATCAGACTAATGACGTATACAATACTTGAATTCTCGGTGTAGATGCTACATTTTGGTTCTCATCCTTCAGAGACTATGAGTGTAATAGGAGCATCCGTCGACAAAAGGATCACCCTAATATGATCATCTCATGGCTATTGAGAACGAATCAAATCAGATGGTTCTACTTTCTGACTTGCTCCTACGGAACCAAGATCGAAAAGATTGAAAAAATCAGTCATTCACAACTACTGATGAAGGATTCCTCTAAAAGTAAAGAATTAGTAATCATGCCTCTGATTGGATCACTGACTAAATCAAAACTTTGTAACGTATTGGGGCATCCTATTGGCAGGGCAATTTGGACCGATTTATCAGATTGTGATATTATTGAGTGCTTTGGGCGTATATACAGAAATCTTTCTCATTATCATAGTGGATCTTCAAAAAAAAGAGTTTGTATCGAGTAAAGTATATACTTAGACTTTCTTGTGCTAGAACGTTAGCTCGTAAGCATAAAAGTACTATACGTGCTTTTTTGGAAAGATTTGGTTCGGAATTATTGGAAGAATTCTTTATGGAAGAAGAACAAGTTTTTCCTTGACCTTTCCAAGAGTTTCTTCTATTTCGCGAAGGTTATCTAGAAGGCGGATTTGGTATTTGGATATTATTTGTATCAATGATTTGGCCAATAATGAATGATTTATTAGGAAATGTTATAAATTTGATCACTAAATAATATAATAATAATTAAATAAAGAAGAGCTCGAAAAAGAAACAAAAATTCTTTATTTCTATTCTGAAATAATATAATAATAATTAAATAAAAAAGAGCTCGAAAAAGATTGAATACTTGGTTGATTTAAGACTTACTACATCAACATTTCAGAATAGAAATAAAGAATTTTTTTTCTTTTTCGAGCTCTTCTTTATTTAACTTGACATAGAATCAATAATACAGTACATGTAAAAAAAATAAACAAATGACCTATAATAATAGGCGAAAAGTTCCACCTGGGAACAAAAAAAAATAAAATGAAACTCGAGAAACAACGACAGACCAATGAAATTTTATTTATCAAATGATGAATGGTATTTGTCAATTTTATGGTGACTTTTTAATGGAGATAGGAGAAATTGTATTTATATTGAACATCATGGAGGTGAACCTGAAATGAGAACGACAGCCCACCCTCAACTGAACGTATATTGAGACTCGAGGCGGCGTTGAAATAAGGATTAAGGGGTGTGAGGACAAAAGCTAATGATACGACAGGTATGATGTCACACTCTTCCACTCCCTCACTGCATGGTGGTGGAACTGACACAAAACTCAAATATTTTACTATATTAGTTGGGTCGCCGGTGTAAGAGGACCAACCACAAATTGAGGTGGTACCATTATATGATGATGTGACATCTGATGAAACCATGAATTTTTTTTCTTTCGGTTTAAAATCTTGAAAGGAAAACTAATGTTTGCAAAGACTTGGGTGAAACCCCTTGTTGCCGGTGTATAATCACGAGGGTGATTACACCTTTGGTGGCAGTGTTGGATTCCCTAACTTAAAACACAGACGAAAAAAATGATTTCGTATGAGGTTGTGTTTTCAACCGATTTGCAAAACAAGATGGCTTCGTTTTTTTGATTCAGAAACTGGGCAGAAAAAAAACTGGTATATGATGATTCTTGGTTTTAATACCAAAAAGCTCTGATGCCAAATGTTGGAGAAATTAACTTTGGATCGATGTTCTAACTTAATCAAAATATACCGAAATATGAATTGTATTAAACTTGTGTTTTACAATAATCAATATTCTGTCATCATCTTTCTAAATACATAAGAACTAGATATATATATTAATCGAACAGGCGTGATTTAAGTGTTGCAATGGTTCGTATTTGTGAACCGTTGTGTCTGTTCTCTTGTAACTGCCTAATAACCGTTTTGTAACTGTCAAAGTTACAGCGGGTTGGGATTAGCCCGTTGGGCTGGGTACGGCCCAACATCCGCGGGTTTTTTTATCTGAATAAATCAGAACTTTTGTAATATTTTTTCCCTCCTCTTTTGTACATACAAATTTAAAAAAAAACAAAAACAAAATAATTAAAAAAAAACAAAAAAACAAAAAAACAAAATCGGGCTGACCCAAAATGAGAGCCCATTGAGCCCAGCCATAGCCCATTGGTAAAACGACAGCGGATTTGACCGCTAATGTGTATAGGTTTTAATAGGACTCCTTACAAGCGTTGTTTCTATTTACTATTATCTAAAAATAATAAAGTTATTAATGACTGGACGAAACCAAGAAATAACCCCTCTCGTGCGAAATTATAGAAGATCCCCTTTAAGATCAAACAATTCCATCGAATTGAGTATGATTGTATGTGTGATAGCATCTACTATACCAGGAATATCAATGAATCCGATTATTGCAATTGCTCAGGATACCCTTTTTTAGTTTCTAGGGTCTATTTCTTAGTTCAAGATCTCAAATTGTAATCTTTTGATATCACCCCCCATTACGCCCATCTTGCTGACATAAATCACTTCTCTCCTGAGGCAAAAACAAACCACGGCGATGCTTGAAAAACACCTTGTAATGACTTCAAGCGAAACACGCAGAATGGCAGCATTTAATCCATGCATGCAACAACCACCACCCATGTGCAAGGGCCCAATGAATACATCTGCATCTCGTTGAAAAAAGGACCACTTCTGTTTCGGCCTCTTCAATCATCTGAGCGACTGCAGTCACACAGGGCTAATCAGGAATAAGTTGAGCTAACAAACCCACTACCGCCCAAACCCCCGCCCGTAACCAACCCCCCAAAGCCCCCCCCACCCAAACACCCCACCACCCACCCACAGCAACAAACACCCCACACCTCATCCCCAAACACCCCTCGCCCCCCCCACACTGCACCCCCAGACCAGCACCCCACCGGCACACCCCCCCACCACGCCGCATCCGCAGCCCTTCGCCGCGTCCCCGCCACCCCCCACCCCTCCCTCCGACCCAACTCACCATCACCGCCAATAGCACGCCCCACCCCTAGCCCCCCTAGCAAACCCGCCCACCCCCACCCCCACTCCCAGCCCACACGACCCCCCCCCACCCCAACTCGGCGCCCACCACCAGCCCACCGCCGTCCACGATACCCAACTCACCAAGCGATCACGACCTTATCCACCCCAGCCTTCCCAGCCCCCGGCATACACATAAGCCCACACTTAAAACCGCCACACGCCCCACACACAACCCCAAAACGGACCCTCACCCCCCCCCCAACAATACAACCAAACCCCCACCCCAACCCCCACATCGACCCCCTCCCAAGCACCGGCCCCACCTACCCCCAAAAAACTGCGAACCCTCCACCTCCTCCCCCCACACCCACGCCCACATACCCTACCCCCCCGCCCCCATACCAACCCACCCCGCCTGTACGACCACGACTTCTTATCCCACCACATCAACCCCTTCCTCTATGCCCCCTCCATGCGCATTAACAACACCCACAACCCACCGTGCCACCCCACCAAGGGACACCACTCCTCCCCCCCCCCCCCACCCCCCACTGCCCCGGCACAAAACCGTCACGTCTTCTCACAGCCCCTCCACCACAACAAGCGCACGCTCACCCCCAAACCCCACCACCCTCCCTTAAACCCCAGCCCCTCCTACCGCGACTAAAACCATTTGCCCCCCCAAGAATCACCACCACACCCACCTCACCCGACATGCACCCCCCCCACGCCCAACGGACCCGACCTACCACACTCGATGACTCCCTCAATCACCCTCACCCCCCATTCACCAACCCAACCACAACCACCAACCCACCCCCCCCACCAACAGCGCCACCACAGACCCGCCACCCCCACCGCTTCAAAACAACCCAACACCCACCCCACCCCGACCACCATTACCCCCCCCCCCCCCCCCCCGCCGCCCGGCTGCACCGCCTACCTAAACACCACCCGCACCCTAGCCCCGCCCACCCAACCAACCCCCCCGCCACACCACACCCGCCCTCCCCCCACCCACCTGCCCTTCACAACCATCCCCCCCTACCAAGGCCCGCCCACCGAACACCCCCAGCCAAAGCGCAACACGCCCCCCCCCCCCCAGCCTGCACCTCCCACTCAAACGCGCGCCTTCCCCCCAACACCTCCTCACCACACCCCCCCCCTAGCGCACCCCACCCCCGCACGCCCCCCACGCATCGCCTACACCCCCGCTAGCTAACAAAACAACTCCCCCCCACACAACCACCGCCCAATAAGCCACCTTCACCCCCCACGCAACCAACTCCCAACCCCCAACCCGACCACTCAGCCGCCTACCCCCACCCCTCACCACCACCCGGACCTCTGTACCGCGCACACCCCCAACAAAACCCTCCTGCGTCGCGGGAGTACACCCCCCTCCCATCATACAACCCCGGATCCTGCCAACCCACCCACGCATCCCCTAAATCCTCCTCGCCCCTCCTCCCACCCCTACCCCCCCCCCCATACACCCCCCACAACCCCACCAACCCCCACCCCACCTCAGAACCAAGACCGGAAGCCCATGATATCACACCCGACTACTCGCGACAGCCCCCACAAGCCAACGCCAGCCCCCTACTCCCACTGACCCCCCCCCTAAACAACTCTCCCCCCGCCCTCTCACCACACCACCCCCGCATCCACACTGCCCCCCGACATGACCGCCCAATATACAGCTCAATCAAACTCCTGAACCCCAAACACACCCCCCAACCCCAGCCCAGCAACCAACCCCCCGCACGCTGCCCCCCAGATATCCAGACCCAGCACACATATATGGCCACCTCCACCCACCACCCTCAATCCACCACCAACCAACCTGACATAACCCCAAGAAACAAGGCGCCCAAGACCAAAAACCTCCCCACACACTTAACCACCCCAAACCACCAGCTCACCCCAGCTCTCATCGCCCCCTACCGTGACCCCATCCCCCACCCCGCCCGCACTACGATCCTATATCCCCACTACCAACACCCAGCCCGCCCCATCCCCAACCGATAACCCCATCGCCTCCAATCCATCGTACACCCCCCTCACCACCCAACCCCCCACCAACGCCCCTTCAACCCCACCCCCAGCCCCAACCCCCAGTGCAAACGCGCACCGCCCCAACTCCTTCCACACCCAAATCCCCCCCCCTTAAACCAGAACCACACTCCCCCACCGCCACCACTCAATCCACCCCTCGCACCCCGTCGACTTCCAAGTCCACCCCACCCACCCCCAGCACCCACACAGGATACCCATATCCACCCCGCACACCGCCCCCCACCACACGCACACAGGCAACCCCCCATCACCGACACCCACCCAGCTAAACCTCACCCAACCCGCACCCAACGAACCCCCCGGCTCCAGCCCCAGGCCACGCCCCGCCCTCAAAACAAACCACCGCCCCATAACCCAACAACCCACCCCATGCCCCCAACCCTCCTCACCACTCTAACGTTCGACGTCGACCCAACCCCACCGGCCACCCGGCGACCCATCCACAACTCGCCAACCCCCCCAACACAACTCTGACTCCACACTCCCGCCCCGAAACCCACCTATACCCCAATCCCAGCGACCCCTCCCCGACCCCCCGCACCCCTTCAAACCACTCCCTCGGCGTCCCACCACAGCCCCCCGAACACTCCAAAACCCCAAACTGCTCTCCCCAGCCAACCCACTCCCAGAATCCCAATTACCCAAGCACAACGCCCCACTCACGACCCACCTCCCAGCGGCCAAACACCTCCAACAACCCATCCATTCACCATAAGCGCTCACACGACGCGTCCCGCGGCGCCTCGGAAAGACGCTCCACCCACCAACTCAACCCCCTCTCCTAAGCTACCCCGCATGAAAGCACACCCCCCGACCCCCCACTCCCACGAAGCGACATCCCCCACCACACCCCCCCAACTCTACCCTTACACCAACCACCCCACCGACAGACCCCACTAAAATACGAACTCCAAACCCAACCACTCCAAACTCCCTATTTCGGAAGATGAGTCGATAGATAATGCTTTTGCTAATTTATATCTATATGTCACACCACCAAAATATCATAGCGAAAAGGTAACTGAGGGCGTGACTTCATAGCACAAGAAACATGCGAATATAAAGAACGACCTCTAAATGAGCTGTTTTGTAAAGGCATTCATTTGATACATTTGGATAAAACAAGTTTTCACAAGGTACATTTCATAGTTTTAACACATAATAGCAATAATGTTTGAAAAGTAATCAAAAGAATGAAGTTTATGCAGGAAATCTCCATGTGACGCAACCGCGATGGGTGACTCTATCAAATGACACTCCATGATGTTTGCAATTTAGGAACCTGAGAAAATACATGATAAAACCTCAACATAAAGTTGGTGAGTTCATAGGTTTAAATAAGTATAAGTGTGGACCACAAGATTTCCATCTGTATGTGACTATTATAACGAATACAATATCACACAAAAAGTATTACTAATGCACTAAGCTCCTAACACCGAAGCCTTAATCAAAGTTTGAGTTGTAACAAGTTTGCCTAGCTAGGTGTTTTGCCATACACCTAAAGGACCTAAATGAAATGCGCCCGTTTGACATGGTAGCTTTGTCTACCCGGATGGGGGTTGTCAACCCCACTAGATCTACTTACAACATTCACGCTTACACAAAGTAATTAATGGTTCATGATAGTAGGGACTTCATGGCAATAGGGAAACTTAGGCATTTCATAAATGTTTAAAGTACTTGTGTCCGTAAGTAAAAGTAAGCATTGTATTCTCACCCCAAGTATTTAAAAACAAGTAAAAAGTGGGGATATGAAACTCACCTTAAGCAAATAATTGATTCCGTAGAAGTACATGTTCAAAAGAGGCAAAGTATCCTAATTGCAACCTAATTTAATAATAAGGCGCTTTATTTTTTATTTTTTGGGTAAAGGGTTAAATAATAAGGCGCTTTAGGTTTACAATATGAAGTGGACTATAAGCATATGAGTTTTATAAACTTTTTATCACCCTTATATACTTGTGTCTAAGGTTTGCCAAGTTATAAATGTGGTTTAAAAGTCAAGTTTACTAAGTATTTAAACTTAGAAAAACAAAGCAGTTCTATGTGACAGTTTTACATCTAACTTCTCAGGATCATAACTCATTTATTTTCTACTGAAATAAGTCTATTCTAAAGCCTAGATTGAATTTTTTTGAGTTTTCTTTCCAAAAATGTAAGCCTTGCATTCTGACTCAAAGTTTAAAGGGTCCAAAAGTGCAAAACAATGCACGGATGTCAAAACTGGAAATTTCATGAAAGTTTTACCCAATTTGTTTTAGTCATAACTCCTTCAATAGTTAACCTTTTTGATTGATTTAAGTTTATGTGTTTAAGTCTAGGTCTTAGCTACAAAAAATTCAAAAGGCTTAGTTTCTCCATCTAAACTTAAGGGGCTCAAAAATATGTATCATGTTTAGTGTGTAAATCTGGACACTTTGTCTCGCATGAATTTTTAAAAATAATAATAAATTTTCTAAATACATGATATTCATAATGAAACTTTCTAAGACATAGTACTAAGATGTGAAGTCAAGAAATGGGTCATAAGTGTTCTTTAAAGTGGTGAAAACATGTGTACAAGTCGACACAAAAAATCTGCATAAATTAGGGTTTTGAATATACAAGTTTATTCTAAGTTTTTACACAACAAGTATATAGTGGTGATATGAAATCAAGTATGAAATGATTATAATTAATGAAAATAAATATTATGAGATGCTTACAATGAGTTAGTGATGATTTACGAACCAAAGTGTGCACAAATTACCCAAAACCAACTAGAAAATCCTAGTTTTATAACCAAACCCTACCTTTGAGTAAACCCTTAACCAAAAATAATTGCAAAAACACTTGCTCTTAACCTTGTGGCTGCTGAAACTTAGAGAGAAAACAAAGAGTGATATGTGTTTGAAAGTGGTGAATGGGGAGAGTGTTAGGTGGGTTGCTTATATAGACACACTTAGGGAAGGTTGAATGGTCTCAGCATGCATCAATGCTTATGTTATGGCATTTAGGAAAGACTTATTTTGGAGTGTTAGGATAAGTATGGAGCTGGTCTAAGGAGTAGAAAAGGAGAGGATGAGGGGGGAGGAGAGGAATAGTGTCCATAATACTATGCTCATATGATGTGTTACAAAGATGGAAGTGTAATGTTCATAAACTTGAAAAACCTTTTGTTTATTACCCCTTAGGGTGGCCAGTTTCTAGAAGGATAGGGGTTGTGAATTTTTTGAAAGTATAAGGTGTAGATATGTAAGTATAAGAAAGCTGGTGAAGTGTTGGGTTATTTGTGTGTGCATGCATGCAATATCATGCAAGTTTAAATGACTTACGTAAAAGTTATAAAATTGAATGCATATGACTTGTAAAATATGCTCATGAGTATGATAATGTACCAAATACATGTAGACTAAACTTAGTATAGAGTCGGGATATGTTCAAAGTTGTTATTCATAGTACGCGGGATAACCTAACGGGTTATATGTTAAATCAAGTACGTACATGTTCAAAGTATATTATTCAAGTTTTTAAGTAAAAGTAAACATGAAATTGCGGGTTGTCACACTATACTTGTACAATGAGGGCATTATACATATCAAATGGGGGGAAGGGAGATATAAATGAGAGATTATAGAGATTATTTGGTTAAATTATGTGCTAATTATACATAATTTTTCTTTTTAAAAATTGGCACATAATTTTTGTTCATTGATGATGAAGACCGAGTTAATGCGTCTTACTTGCCTAGTTCATGGAGATTATGAGGCATTACACTATACCTTATACACATTAACCCGTGTATTTTGAAGACCCCTTGACTCTTGACCTTTGGATTTTACCTTATGGGATTTGAATGCGACTAGTGACGGGGAGAGTGTGGACTTAAGAAACTATTTGTTTTGTGTCTTTATGTTTACACCCATTAAATGTTATTCCCATGTCTTATCCTAGCACGAAGCATTGAGACCCGTACGTTTTGTCTTTCGATACAAAAATTGATATTTGATTTCGTTAAGGTTAACGTGATTTTTGGTATTAAGGTTATATCCCTTATATTTAATATAATTATTAATGTTGAATTAATCATTTTATATATCAAAAGTTATAACGAAAGAAACAATCGAGTTTCTTGCAACATCGATTTTATTGCGATGCACGAATTATGTTCTTGACAAAAAGAAGAATACTTAAACATGTTACAATTTGGTCTTAGGTTAAAAAAGTTAATGTAAAGCAAATTTTTAACACTTGTATCTTCAAGTTCACTTTGCATTCATTATTGTTTGGTTTCACACATGTTGTACGAATAGAGAAAAATAAATCAAGCACTATATTATTATTTCATGTACAATAGATGATATTTTTGTTTCAAATGTGACATGTTAATTGTTGCATGTACAATAGATTTTAAAAACAACACGTGAATATAAAATCTTGTATGATCTCATAAAAATATCTTAAAAAATAAAAGTTACATTGGACTTGACATATGAGAGTTAATGCTATCTACATCTACCATCTTTTTTTACTATACACTTCTTTCCATTTGGTCAACAACCCACTCGCTTGCCTTGACAAATTGCAACCTCCAATTCTTTCAAATCTTCTTCATCACCAAGAAATAACTAAGAAACCACACAAATCAAAGACAAAAAGCACAATTGGTATAAGTTAAAAAAACACCAACCAACACACCAACAATCTCATAAACACATAAAAAACAGTTTTACCAGGCATGGAGCTTCATTTCTATGTAGATCATCATTCGTCAGTCTTCAAAGCTCCATCTCTTGGGCTAAATCTTTATCATCTTCAATGTTAAACATCTACAACACCACAAAATAAATGAATCATTAGACTAATCACATCCATCACATATTTACAATAAACTAATAAAGTGAAACACAAAAATAAATTAAACAAACAAAATCAATTATGCACACAAAAAGAAAGTGGTGGTTAGAGCTTGAGAAAAAATGTGCAAGAATAAGAATGTGTGTATGACTTTCATGTGCTATTTATAGATAAATATGTAACTTAAACATATTAAATAACTACATGTGAAGAGACTCTTTTAAATGCTAAGAAAATTAAATGAACTAAATATATGGTACATGAAATTCTTGTATATGAAAACATTATCTTTTCAAACATTAATGGATATTAATTAAAAAAAATGGGTTATCTTTGATAAAAAAATTGGCTCGTAAGATGCTAAAATGCATTAATACCACTAATCTTCATATTATATATATTTTACAATTCTCATAGTAAAGATTACAAAACTTGAAGCCTCCACATTTAATAAGTGTACTCAATCTTTAGATATATAAATTTGGCTCATGAGATGCTAAAATGCATTAATACCACTAATCTTCATCTTATATATTGTACAATTCTCATAGCAAAGATTACCAAACTTGAAGCCTCCACATTTAATAAGTGTACTCAATCTTTAGGGGGTGTTTGTTTAAGCTTATATAGTGGTGTATGAGCTTATCAGCTTATATAACACATATAAGCCCAAATCAAGTGTTTGGCTAAGCTTATGTAAGTGGGCTTATGAGCTTATATGAGGGTGTTTTGATAAGCCACAAAAGTGTGGTTTTTTTGTAAAGGTTTGGGCTTATATAACCAAATTACAACTTTACCCCCATCTTTACCTAACCTAACGTTCATATTTTTCTCTTTATTAACGCCTCCAAGTACTGTAGCCTCATCTCATTTCTATTTTTCATTTCCATCACAGTACGCCTTCATCATCATCAGGTACTTCCATTTCTATTTCTTGTTTTTTCTCTTTGTTTAATCAGGTACTTCCAATTCATGTTTTTCTATTTTCCACTACCATTTCCATCATCAATTAATATTTGTTTATCTCTATCAAATCTTTACACCACATATCTCTATTAAATTCCATGTTTAATAAATGACTAATTTAATAAATGGCTAATTCCATGTTAACTATATATTGTAGTATATGTATTTCGAGCTGTATTGATGTAATGGTGTCACATATGTTGTTTTTTGAGCTGTTATATTGGCTTCGTATTATGCTATTGAATCTGTTTTTAGGCTGTTATTAAATCTGTTTTTAAGTTGCTATTGAAACTGTTTCATCTTTGTTGTTTTGTTGTTATTGAAAATGTTTCTTTCGAGTTGTTTTATTGCCTTTATATGCTGCTAGTGAGACTATTTTTGGGCTGCTATTGAAACTGTTTTTTCTTGGTTGTTTTGCTGTCATTAAAGGGGTGTTCGGCTGTTATTGAAACTGTTTTTTTGGTTGTTTAAGCTAAAAAATAAATATTTGTATGTTGGTGGTATAGATTTTGGTCTTGTTATTCCACTCATGGACGTCGCTGGTAATGAAACCAACAACGTTGATGAAATTGCCCTTATATCCGGAAGGAAAAAGAAACCAAAATCACCACCCCTTTGGAATAACGATACGCATATGGTATTTGTCGAGTTGTGCTTGAATGAGGCAAGACTTGGAAAAAACCAGGTAGTCACTTTAATAAGGCTGGGTATGTGAACTTAATAAAGAATATCAAGGCGAGGACAGGAAAAGATTTTACATACAAGCAACTGAAAAACCATTGGGAAAACATGAAGAAGGATTGGAAGCTATATGATCGCTTAATGAGACTTGAGTATGGGATTGGGTGGGATCCGATTAGAAAGACAATTGATGCATCTGCGGAATGGTGGGATGAGAAAATAAAGGTAATGTTTCTATTCTCTTTTCATGATACAGTAGTTATAAATACCTTAGTATGTGTCGTTCTTTTCATACTTTTATAGCAAAATTTTCCCTGTCTTATAGGCGAATGAAGACCTTGCCAAGTTTAGGGGGCAAAACTTGGAGATGTATAAACTGTATTACGATCCTTTATTTCGTGATACGGTTGCTGTGGGAGATAGGAGCAAGCTTTCGTTGGATTGCAGATTGGTTGACGAAGACGAAGAACATCAGGAAGGGAAAGGTGATAGTGACGATATGAATGCTTGTGATGATGAGGTGCCTTTTTTCCCAGAAAGTAGTTCGAGTAAGCAAAAAAAGTCTAGCGGATCTGGCCGTTCCACAAAGGGAAAAACTTTCGTCACTTCTGAATTTGACGAGAAGATAGATAGTGTTATAAATACACTATCTTCAAGAAGTACACAATCCTTTCCACCTCATAACTTAATACCTTCAACACAAGACTGCATGAATATTATGACATAATTTCCCGGGTTTGAACAAGGTACCAACCAGTATTTTGCGGCACTTAAGATCTTCTTGAAGAAGGAAGTTTGGGAAAACTTCATGGTTCCAACAAAAAACGAAGCAAAGATGGGGTTTCTTAAATATATGATGGAAAAATTATATGCTCCATCATTGACAACACTTTCCTTATTCAGCATTATTTGTTTTCAGTTTATTGTGTGGTACTTCTTTGACTTTAATAAGCTTCATGTTATCTGACTTTGTGTTATTTGACTTTGTACCAGAATCTATATTTGTATGCTATATATGTTTTTACATATTGTAATATATCTTTTGTGTTTCATCAGATGGATAGTAATGAGTCTGATTCATATGACGAAGATGAAGAAAATTGGGTTGAAGAGGAAAATAACTTTTTGTTATCATGTGTTATAGCCGTCAAAGGCATAATAATGGGCCGTAAACTAAAAAACAAGCGCAAACCTTGTAGAACATCTTCTCAAATGGGTTATAAGTTTATTAAAGATATCCTTAATGGTCATGAGAGGCGTTGTTATGAAGTCTTCAGGGTACATTGTTAGCCCTAAAATATGGTGACTTATCTGGAATTACATTTATCATTTATAGTCGTGTCGGGTTAGTTTAGCTAGTAAAGCCCGAGACTATAAATACCCCCTCCATACTTCTATGGAGGGGTGAAGTTCATTTTTTGTAAAAGTGTGTGTGTGTGTGTTTTTCTCTGTTCTCTCACACACACCACACAAACACTTCCATATCTCTTTCACCTTTTCTCTCAATAATGAATAAATTCCTCTTTCATTTTACCAAGCCTCTGGATCCGTTGCTCGATAGTGAATCTAATTCTAACATACATGTTCCGGTATTTAAAGTTTTATGTGCAGATCTTGTAATAGGTTACGGGTTAAAGCCACCACGTCATATATGTATTGAAGAGTCGGTTGTGATTTTCATGATTACTTTAGCACATGGATGTGGAAATAGGTTACTTCAAGAAACATTTAGTCATTCTGGAGAAACTATACATCGACATTTTTACAAAGTCTTAAAAGCGGTGTTGAGGTTGAGTGCGGACATCATAAAGCCAAATGCAAGTTACAACGAACAAGTGCCACCACAGATATTGAACAATCCTCGATATTATCCATTCTTTAAGGTACATTATTTTATTTTGATATTTTATGTATTGACTTTGATCATCTTTCTTTGAAATGAAATCAAACAGACCCTTAAATTTAATATAGGATTGTATTGGAGCTATCGACGAGACACACGTGAGGGTGTCGGTTTGAGAACATAAGCAACCAAAATATATTGGTAGGAAAGGTTATGCAACTCAAAATATAATGGCAGCTTGTGATTTTAACATGTGCTTTACATTCGTATGGGCCGGATGGGAGGGAACCGCACATGATACTAGAATCTATAATGAAGCATTACATAGACCCGAAGTTAAATTTCCTGTTCCAATAGGAGGTTAGTATAAACAATTGTTATACTTTATATACATGAAATGCCAAATCAATGGTTACATTTGTTTTATTGTTCATTACAGAAAAATATTACGTTGTTGATGCTGGCTACCCAAATACTAGAGGTTATCTTGCTCCATATAAAGGAACAGACATTCGCTATCACTTGCGTGATTTTCGCCGTGGACGAACTGCTGCAATACGTGCTCCAAGAGGATACAAAGAGACATTTAACTACGCTCCCTCATCATTGAGAAATGTTATTGAATGAACTTTTGGAGTATGGAAGGCTAGGTGGGCGATATTAAAATATATGCATGTCGATTATCCTTACGAAACACAAGTGGACATTGTGATAGCGTCTATGGCACTTCACAATTATATTAGAATGAAAAACAATACTGACGATGCTTTTCACATGGCACAGCAAGAAACTTATAACCCAAATCAAGATTTTGATACCGGAGGCTCTATTAATGAAACAACCGAAGACACAAGTTCGAGTCGTAGAGATAGAGATAATGATCTTTATATGAGTGCGGTAAGAGACATGATTGCGGATGAGTTACTTGCATCTAGTAGATGAAGATTTTAAATTTTGGCATGATATATGTACTTTTTTTAGACTATTTGAATTTTATTGGATCTAATTTAAATCATATGTATGGCACATCTTTATAAGTATTTAAATTTTAAATCAGTAGTTTTTAAATTCACATGTATATTTTTGTAAAAAAAATAGGGAAAAAAGTTAGTAAGCTAATTCAAACACTTGAGCTTATAAGCTTATTAAACCATGTTGTTAGCTTTAAAATATGTCGACTTATACGGAATTACATTAGTTTACTTATAGTCGGATACGCGTTCGGCCTTAGTTTTGGACATTAGTTATTAGTTAGGTGACATCCTTGGACTATTTAATACCCAATTCTTACTTCCATGGGGGGGGGGGGACGGGGTGAGGATTCCCTATATATACACATACATAGTGGTGTGTTTCACTTTCTATCTCTAAAATAACACATACTCTTCCCTTTCTCTCTCTTAACAATTATAATATTGGTTTTTCTTTATTTTTAATCCCTACACTGGGTCTTCCGGGTTCAGTGTTATTGAGTGTTTCGTTGAACTTGTTATCAAGTGGCATCAGAGCTTACTTGGGGCTTTTTGTGTGTTTGTTTGGTTTGGTTCGTGGATTTGTTTTGATGGATCGTTATTAGCACCCAATTCATCCTGTAACAAGTGGCATTAGAGCTAACTAGGGGCGTTTTGTGTTTGTGTTTGGATTGGTTCATGGTATTTTATGGCTCGTTCTAAGCTTCCATTTGAAAAAAATTAAAGTATCAAATTTTGATGATAAAAGTGTTAAAGTTTGTGTTTTTATGATGGATATAGCTTAGATATAATGAGTTTTGCAAAAAAAATCAGGTAAAAACATCAAAATTAGGTTTTTTATGATCTTGGTTCGTATGGTATTTTTAGCAAAACATGAGATTTGACATCATTCGTCTTAAGTTGCCATTTGACATGATTCGTCTTAAGTTTCCACTTGACATCATTCGTCTTAAGTTGCCATTTGACATCATTCGTCTTAAGTTGCCATCTGACACAGTTTGTCAAAAGTAGCATTTTGATAAAAGTTCACCACAGTTTGACTTGTCAACATACGCAGTTTGACTTAGTCAATTCCTGACGGTTGACACTATTCTTAAGACATTTGACGTAGTCAACTCTTGCAGTCTGACTTGTCAATACATGCAGTTTGACTTAGTCAACTTATGCAGTTTGACAACATTTTTCAGCAATTTGATCTAGTCAACTTATGCAGTTTGACTAGTCAACTTATGCAGTTTAACTAGTCAACACATGCGGTTTGATCAATTAACCTTCAAAGTCAAATCCACTTACACCGCAAGTCCTTATTCCATGATTATACTTTCATGACAACGTTATTTAGACAATGTTTATCCGTTAACGACAATTCATTACAACATTTGTCCTAGATCAACAACATTCAATCAAAACACAACACTTAATGCTAAAATGATCCTTTATAAGATTCACTCAAATGACAAACGGCTATGGATTCGGATTCTAAATGACAAGTGATCACGAAGTTGATTTGGTATCCCTTATTTGAGATTGAATTGGGTTTCATGAAGGCGTCTACTTATTTCATCATCGAGACTTTCTTCTACTTTCTATACCTTTTTTTAAACCCACTCTATTGATTGATAACTTGCTTGAACGTATACAACTTATGATTGAGACTTGGATTATCTAGTTATACCTGATATAAGGAGTTACATTGTAGTACTTACAGGTATAGCTATCACATAAAGGAGTTACATTGTAGTACTAAGTGTTA
>BQNB010012349.1:4084-79384 GCA_026074375.1 Tanacetum coccineum
TGGGAAGATCTCGTGTCCAAATTCATTAATGAATTCTTTCCCCCCTCAAGAACGACAAACCTTCGAAATGAAATTTCTAATTTTCAACAACGGTTTGATGAATCGTTTCATGAGGCATGGGATCGATACAAAGATCTCCTTCGTGCTTGTCCTCATCATGGTTTCATCGAATTGCACCAACTTGATACTTTCTACAATGCCCTGAACCCGGCCGATCAAGATTCCTTGAATTCTGCCGCCGGTGGCAATCTCTTGGAAAGAAGTACTCAAGATGTGTTGACAATTATCGAAAACAAATCCAAGGTCCGCAATTCACGAAACAAATTGATTGTTTCTCAAGTGAAATCAAGTGATGGTAATTCTTCTTCTTCCGATATAGCCAAACTTACTCATGCAGTAAATCAGCAGACGAGTGCTGTGACTACCGCCATGACAGCTATTCTTAAACAATTTCAAGCTACCCCACCTCCAGCTTCCGTAAATGCTGGTGAGGAGATTTGTGTTACTTGCGGTGGTGCTCATCCTTATTATCAGTGTCTCACCGCCGATGGCAACACTTTCCCGGAATATCAGGATAATATTCAAGGATACGTTGCAGCAGCCGCGGGTAACTACAATCAGGGTAATGTCGGTTATTGTCCTCCAGGTGTGGCTAATCAAACAAGACCACCGGGTTTTGTTCAACAAAACGGGCAAAATAACCAAAACCGTTTTAGCCAACCTCAAGGATATAACCGTGGAAACAATTTCAATCAAAATGCAAATTATCAAGCTCCAATTCAACAAAATCAAAGTGTTCCTTTAAGTGAGTTGGAGAAATTTAAGAAAATGAATGACGTTAACATGAAAGCCATGCAAACTCAAATTAACAATGTGAAAAATGAGTTAAGAAATGAAATGCAAAATTCGATTCAAGCTTCAATGTCAAATCAAACAAACGAGCTTAAGAACATGATGGCTAGTTTCTTTCAAATGAACACCGCTTCTACTTCGGGTACGGGATCTCTCCCTAGCAACACCGTTGCTAACCCGAAGGGTGAATTGAAAGCCATTACCACTCGAAGTGGTCTTGTTCTTGATGGACCTACCGTTCCAATGCCTCCTCCATTCATTAATCCGGAGGAGGATGAACGTGTAGAGGAGACTTTAACGGACCCGGAACATGGTGAGTATACCATTAAGGTCCCACCTCCTCTCGTCCAAAAAGCTAAACCTCCTTCTCAACGAAACTTTGTGATTCACCAAAGGGATCCTCGTTACCCTCATATCCCTTATCCGTCAAGAATGAACCAAGAGAAACAAAAAGAAAAAGATGAAGTCCAAATCCACAAATTTTGGCAAATGTTCAAACAACTTCATATCAATATCTCTCTTGCCGATGCTTTGATTCTTATTCCTAAGTACCAAAAGATGCTTAAGAGTCTCCTTTCTAACAAGGAGAAACTTATTGAATTGGCAAACACACCCCTTAATGAAAATTGCTCAGCGGTTATCCTTAAGAAGCTACCCGAAAAGCTAGGTGACCCTGGGAAATTTCTCATTCCGTGTGGTTTTAGTGAGCTCAAGTGCAAAGCCCTAGCCGATCTAGGTGCTAGCATAAACTTGATGCCACTCTCGGTGTGGAAAAAGTTAGGATTACCCGAGCTTATTTCCACCCAAATGACCCTTAAACTTGCTAATCATGAGATTTGCACTCCGGTTAGAATTGCAAGAGATGTCTTTGTTCCGGTTGGAAAGTTCACATTCCCCGCTGATTTTGTCATTTTTGATTATGAAAGCGATCCTCGTGTCCCCCTCATCTTGGGTAGACCATTCTTACGGACCGCTCGTGCTTTGATTAACGTTCATGGAGAAGAAATGATTCTCCGTGACGGTAATGAAAGATTAATCTTGAATATGAGACATGACACTTCAAGCTATTCAAACGAACCTCATCAAGAATCAATCAACATGATTGATGTCTATAATGTTTCACATGAGGAAATTCTTAAAGATTTGTTTGCAACAAATCATCTAAGTGGCAATCCCACTTCTTCTTCTCATCCCGACTTAACTTCACCGGAAGTTATCAATCCATCGAGTGGCAATCCCACTCCGATTTCGGAACCCGTGACCAAGTCTTCTTCTTCTTCCCCCACACTTACTTCCATCGAAGAAAGTGATTTAATTTGGGAAGAATTCGAAGCTTATCTCGCAAGTGATTCATTTCCACTGGGAAATAGTAATCCTTCATCTCCTCTCCCTCCTTTTCATAATTCTTTAAGTGGCAGTACCACTTCTTCTTCACCTAGTCTCCCGATTTCTGAGACTAGCGACTATTTTCTTGAGGAGTTCGCCGATGAACTCGCTCACATCACATTTCCACCAGGAAATGATGATCTTCCCTTTGATGCCGAATCTGACCTTCGAGAAATAGAGTATTTGCTTAACCATGATCCTATCAAGGAAATGGATTCTATTCTCGAAGATTCGATTGATAAAAATTCTCCTAATGACAATCTTGTTGATACTATTTCTGAGATGTTCACCGATGAACATGCTCTTGATTACTCATCCCTACCATTATGGGATGATTATGATGATGAACTTTTTGATCTTGAGCCCGATAATGATGATACTTATGATGATCCTTTTGACTTCAAGGAAGAGAAAATCAAAGATTCTAAAATCATGATTGATGAACTTGATCTCCCTAGATCAAGTGATTTCCTTCCTTTTCCCGAATTTGACTCGGTTTTCTATGAGGATTTTTCCGAGGTTGATGCTTTGCCTTCGACCGACAACGAGGACAAGATATTTAATCTGGGTATACTCATTCATGAGAACCTCTTTGAAGTCACCAATCTTGCAACACCGGAAAAGAATGTAAAGAAGGCCACTAATGCTTCTTTAATTCTTGAGGATTTTAATCCTCCTCTTTATGAACTTCCTTTCCACAAAGAAGTTCCCGGACTCGGAGCTTTACTCTCGTTTTCGTTCGAAAATGAGGAAAAAGTTTTCAACCCCGGGATTCTAACTTCTAAAAGAGTTCATACTTCTCTTCTCTCAGAACTATCTCATCGGGGCCCTAAAGCTTTCAAAGTCATTAAAATTTGTGAAATCCCGATGGAGATTTTTTCTTGCTCTTATGGAGAGGACATCCGAGTTTTGATTGTTCCGTGTCTCCATTTCTATCCCCCTTGACCAGCTCAAGTATGGGGGAATCGGGTCAAGCTAAGTGACCTAAAACAAGCGCTTCGTGGGTGGCAACCCATGCTTATCCTAGTATTATCGTAGTAGTAGTATGGTAGTTATGTAGTAATAAATAAGTGTTTTGTTGTGTGATGAGGCTCGCCTCTTCCATTTTTTGTGTTTTGTGTTTTGTGTTGTATTGTCCATGATTTCCCAGATTTTTGAAGCCTCTCGTGCTTGCGGTTTTGTCCTTCGTCCACAAGAGCTTCACATCCTCAGCTTCATTTTGGGAATCTGATATCCAAATCTTATCGACTAACGTTTATCTTTAAGCATACTTAATAAACGGCTTAGAATTTGCGTAGAGACCCTTCTTAAAACATTAAGGACAATGTTTAATTCCAGTATGGGGGGATCTATCGATTTGATTGTGCCTGCAGTCGTTGTTTTCACGTAATCCCATTTTTATCACCAAAAATTCAAAAAAATTAAAAAAATTTCAAAAATAAAATATGTGTTTTGTCACAATTTTGACTTTCCTGCTGGGTATAATAAGAGTAAATTTTGACCCGATCGAGTGTATTGAGCTCTAGCTTGTTCCTTAACTTTTAGACTAAGCGTTCGCGGATCTTCGCGAAGAACGAAAAATGATAGAGTTAAGTGTGAGTTAGATGCTAAAAAAGGATTATTTGGAAATCTTAAGAGCTCATGTATGTAATTTGTGGCTTTTTCTCCCATAAGCTCCTAACCAGACTAATAATACGTGTTATTTTTGAAAATTAAACTTAAATCAACAATTTTTATGTAGTATATAGCAAAAGTTTTAGCCTTAGTTCAAATTTATACTTGAATTTTTCAAAAAGAAGTCTTCTCTCTATCATATATATATAAAAATGATGATGATATGTTGAAAAATGAAAAAAATATATAATAAATATAAACTGTGGGCTGATAAAAGTTTGCTGCATCTTGCCGGCTCACAACCGATGTTGCAGCCTTCTAAAAGGTCGAGGGTTACAATTGCATCAATGTTTAATATTAAGTGTGAATTAATAAATAGATCTCTTTTTGTTAAATTTAAATATGCTTTTGAACTTTGACTATTCTATTTTATAAGCTATGTGTATACGGGAAACAATTATATTAAGTGTAGTATATGTGAGTTAATAAATATAGGGAAAGTATTTTTTTCTTAAATTTATAATATGCTTTTGAACTAAGTCTATTTTATTTTAAGATTTTTCGTAAATAAGCTAATGTATCTACGGGGAGCCTAAGAGTCCATTGAAACGAAGTCTGTGAGTCCCGATACTAGTCATGTGGGGGTGTCAAAAGCCTAGTCACTTAGCCGCAAGGTTGGGATGTGCCGGAGACGAAAGTCGTTACATGGGATGAATCTCGCCTTCAAACTATTAATTCTCGGTGAACGTGAAGCAATAGATTTTGCAAAAACGTTGATCATGTTGGAAAAACGAAATGGTTCACATTCAGTTAAATATAATAATTGTCGGGCAGTGAAAAGTTCACAGAGTTGCAAATATGAGTAGTGTTAGCCATCTTAACTCATATTTATTCTGTGATTTCGTTTAAAGCTTGGTTTTGAATAAGTGAATAAGTCGGGGAAACCGATGAATTTATCCTTTTTAGGGGCATTTTAGGATTGAAATGCATCTTGTTCTATGATCTCTAAAAGTTATAAAAATAACGAAAGTCAAATATGTTAGTTAGTTGCTTAATATGAAAAGTACAAAAAAATGAGAAAAATGTAAAGAACAAAAATATGTGTAGGAATAAGTGTGCATTTAAAAATGGTTAAAACGGGGCTTTTCGAAGCTATTGATTTTAATTTCCCCTTGATAAACACTTAGCTACTTTTCTAGGTTACTAGTCGAGGGGGATTTCAGATTCTTAGTCCTTTCTAAGTGTTTACTTTTGTAGCATTGCGTGAGTGACCACGCAATAGTTTTTAGTATGAGGGATTCTTGGTATGATGCATAATTACACATACCTTTTGAACCCTTATAAAACCAGACTTAAATGACCAAAAACGTACCAAAAATACTTTGTATTTGTTTTCATTTATATTGTGCAGGAAACGGATATCCGATAAAAGGACGAAAAACGAAGCCAAAAACGACAAAACCCGAGCACAGGACATGAAGGGTCGTTGAAAAGTCCAAAGTCAAAACGAAGGCCAAAATCAACTATCAAAGTCCAATGCCTGATAAGTGTAAACTACACATATCTGTTAACACCAAAAATGATGCCTAAATAACCCAAAACAGACTTAAAAATGGGCAAAAAATATACTTGTTTTTTGTGTTTTGTTGTGTGCAGGTAATGGATATATCAAAAATCACAATAACACCGAAAAAAAAACGGGCAAACACGGACCACGAGAACCAGAAACGTGAAGGAGCCAGAAGCCAAAGTCCAGAAAATCAACTATGGTCAAGCGATTCAGTCAAAGAAGTCAACACATTGGTCAAACATAAGTCAATCACACAAAGGACAAAACCAAATTCACAAAATCAAACCCGGTCAAGTTTCAAAAGTAACACAAATGGTCCTAACCTACATTGTGCCTAAAACCTTAAATAAACCTTACCCAAACAATTAAAACCAAAGACCAAGCCCCATTTCCCAAAACCTGGTCTAAAAACCTAATCAATAAAACCCATTAAAAATACTCCAAGACCAATGTTGCCCATTTCTATAAGTATTTTAACACTATGTCTTTTAATACACAAAGAGAAGGACTGAATTTGTCAATAGCCAAAAGTTTAAAATGATTTTTACCCGTTTCAGTTAGAAAAAGGGCGCCAAAAAGGGTTACTGTTCATTCATCGTCCCAAAATTTACCCTTCAGTCAAATCATAGGGCTTTTCCAAATTGAAGGTTAAAATGGGTAATTCAAGCTCTTAATAACAAGATGGTAGGGTCAAATCAGTCATATCAAGGCTCCTTATTGGTCAAGCCAAGCAATTAAGGCCACTGGAAGAGAGGGTAAAGCACAAGGATTGGATGAAATATACACTGATGTACTCTCAAAAGAAGCACAATCATGTAACCACAAAGGATGCACGCTGGCAATCCGTGTGAGTTATCATTTGATCCAAGGGTCATAATTGATGATCCAAAGATTGGATAATCATACGGATGTGATTGATAGGAGCGTGGAGCAAGAAAAGGCTAGAAGGTTCAGCTTGTGGTTATAAATAGCACACACTCACACACACATAAAAAAAATCTTCTTTTCCCGTTTTAGATAGCTTTAGTAAGATTTAGCTTAATTGTGTAGCTATTGTAATTAATCCTTTTAAAAAATCAATGTAATCTTCTTTTAAATCATGTACCAAGAAGTTTTATTTTTAAATGAAAACTATTTTACTCTAAATACTTTGTAATAAGCTCTTTTAAATTTCACTCATAAGCTCTCATTTCTTCTTAAATTTTAAGCTATTGTTCTAAGAAGCTAATACAAGCTCTTACTAGTCTATAAGCTAGCACTTGAGCTAAATCAGACCTTAATTTACTTAAGTCTTATAAACCAGCTTAAAACCTTAACTACTTTGGACTTAAGAGCTTTTGGAAGGTAAGCCAATCATGGAATGCTTCACAGGAGCTTATTACTAGCCTTAACTAATAGGAAAGCCTAGAGCTTGTAGCTTACTTAATTGAACATTTAGCCTCTGTTTAGCTAAGCTTAAAAGTAAGTTTTCAGTTAATTTTTTATGTTTTTTAATATTTAGTTCAATTAGTGCTTATTAATATAGATTTGCTTAATTGCTTAAACTAGTTGCTTATTTGTACTTTTTATCATCTCTATGTGCTTATTCGTTAGTGTTCTTAATCTGTTTTTAGCTCATTAGTTATAGATCTTAGATTCTCAAATTTTGTTTTAAAAATCATAAAAAAACCAAAAATAAGTAGTTTAGCTTTTAGGTTCTTAAATCTAGCTTATTTAGTATGATGATATGTGTTTTACTAAGATTTGTAATAAGCTTCTTTAAATATCTGGTAAACAAGTTTAATAGTAGAATCTAATCCTCATAACTCTTTAAATCTGCAAAATTTTAAAGGAGTGTTTGGTAAACTCACTTAACCTCTATACAGGATCAAAGTGAGCTTTGATTATTGTTTAAATCAGCTTTTAGATTACTAAAGATCAGTTGAAAAGGGTTTTCAGAAGTTAGATTTCAAAAGTTAAAAAGTTAGGGCTTATTTGGAGTGATCCTGCACCAGGGGAATTCTCTCATTTTCTTTGCTTAGTGAAAATTCAGATTTAAGCTCTTTGAGCTTTGTTTTAATTTATATTGAGTTCATACAACACTCAAGTAGAGTGTGTTATTGTGGCAGGAAAAACTACTAAAGTATCCTACACTTTTTTGTTTAACTCTACTTGATCAATTTACATCAGTAGTAGTAACATCAGTTACTACTGCTGAATTTTCTAGCATCATTTAGGTTAGTTAATGTAGGATTTAGGATCTTAATTTCAGTTAGCTTAAAACTCACATATAGCTTAATATAGTTTAAGTCTTATTTTTTATTTTCCTTAGCTTAATTTTAGTTTGCATTAGCTTCTAAAAGTCATAAAAATCTCATAAATACCAAAAACAGTAGTAACTAGTTTTAGGATTTAATCTTAGATTACTAGCTTATAGCTTAGGTTTTTATAACTTGGATACTTAGCTTATATATAGGTTAAATAGTTTTCAAAAGCTTAGGGATTAGTTTAGCTTATTGTGCATTTTAGCTTATAGAGTCTTTGAGCCTTTTAGAATTTACTCCTGAGTTTGCATTTTAGATCCTCAAATCCAGTTAGCTTTAAGTGTTAATGCTTAGATTAGCTTATTAAAATTAGATAGCACACATCATTAGCTACTAGAACATTTTATGTTTTTAGATTGAGCTTAATTTGAAATGGTACCAGCCCTAAGTGACAACAAAGCGTTTTTGCCTTCATAAGGCTACTTACTGAAACACCAGCTTTCATAAGCTCTTTGAGAGCTTATTTCTCATTTTCATCTTAAGGTTTCTTAATTAAAAGTGCTTAAAAAATGTGTTCTTCAAGTTTGTACTTTTAGATTTTAATTTTTTTTTAAAAGGGTGTTAGACAACCTCGAACCTACGACCTCACCCACACAATACACACGTCTTACCATTATGCTTCAATAGCTCATCCATCCTCTTCTCTCCACATTAACTACTTATCACATTTTTAATTTACTTTTTTTAATATAAGCCGTAGCCTAGAAATGCTTAATAGATTAAGTTGGACCTGACTTAATTTTCTTGTGTTTCTGTCCACTTGTAGGACTTTCCCTGAATTTTTGAGAATTTTTCATTTAGTAGATTATTTTTAATCATTTTTCTAAGGTTTAAATTTTCGGAAAATCATAAAAAAAAAATATAAAAATTCAAAAAAATAGTTTTTAGTTTTATAAAAAGTATTTTTTTTGGGGTTTTTTTGTGTGTGTGTGTGGGGGGGTGGGGGGGGGGTTTTGGGGGGGGGGGGGGTGGGGGGGGTGGGGGGGGGGGGGGGGGGGGGGTGTTTTTTTTTTTTGTGTGTGTGTGGGGGGTTGGTGTGTGTGTTGTTTGTGGGGGTGTGGTGTTGTGTGTGGTGTGTTTGTTGGTTTCTTTTAGGTTTACAATTTAGAAAAATCATTTTTTAACACTTTTAGATTTTAATTTTCATTTTTGAGCTTTTAATTTTAATTTTAAAAATAGGATTTTAATTTTAAAAATAGTTAAAAATAGTTTTCTGAGTTTTTATGTTATTTTAGACTTTTCTAAGTTTAAAAATCATTTTTCTTAATTTTTAGGACTTAATTTGCTATTTCTCAGGATTTAATTAGATTAAATTAGTTTTTAATTCATAATAAATTCAAAAAAATCAAAAAAAAAATTTTCTTTTTCCTAAAATTTTCTTTTGTCCTATTCTAGGTTTAAATTTTTAGTTTGCATTTTTAAGGTTTAATTTGGTCTTATTTGCTTAATTGTCGCGTTTTATTTGTTTCCCGTTAATTGTTTAAGTGTTTAATTGCTTTTAATTGTTCAATTTTAATATTGTTTGTTTTTATTTAGTAGTTATAGATACTCAAAAATATATTTTCTCTCATTCAAAAATCAAATCCAAGTTAAAGCAAGGTTTTCAATTACCCAAGTCCGTCTGGGGAAACGACACGGTGACATTCTTCCCGGTTAAATATACAATTATATCATCTAATATATATCTTTTAGAGTGAGCTTTTCTTAAGGGAGACTTTAGGAAAGTTCTTAATTGCTCTTTTGGAATATTATTATATATTTTATTGTGTATAAAAACTAACAATCAATGCCGAAAACGAATAAATACCTTAATGGGCCATCCGTACCCATCTAATGGGCCGGGGCAGCCCATTAAGCTATTATCTACATGACTTATAAGCTTTTAAAGCTTAAAAAGCCCAAACCCATTTTTATATCATAGCCGGCCTAATGAACACAAATATGGCCCAATGTGGTTGACGGCTGTTAAGCCTTATAACCCATACCCTAACTTTCGTTAAACACCACAAGAACCATGCATGTAACTACAAGTATAACCAAGAGGGACTAATTCTGCCACATCCTTAAAATTGTAAACACCACATGGACCACCAGTGTAATATGATATATAATGTTGGAGGGCTAAACTTGATACTTTTTCAAACCTTTACCCTGCTTTAAAACTAAAAACAGAGCAACCCGCCAAAATACCCCCACTACTTGTTACACTATGTTCCATTTCCCCCCGCCCAACCTAAAACACTGTATCACATTTACCCAAAACCATCCCAATCCCTCACCCCCACCTCACAGAACAACAAGAACACCTTGGCAATCCTTACAAACCCTATTGGACAAGAAATTGAAGGGTCACGATTGATTGACTTTGGGACCAAGAAAAACCAAGGGCCACGATTGCTTTGAGCTACTTACTCACACAACAAACACATATGCTTGAAGCCCCTCAGCAAAGAAACACACAAGAGAGACTCAAGGCATGGAAGACTTCTTATAAATAGGACTAGAATAGCTTATTTAGTCTTTGTCGAATTATTGTGTTTAAGTCAAAAACTTGTAACAAGATTTGTACCCTTTTATTACTGTCATTTTAATACATTGCAATTTAAATTTCTGTCTTTTAAATACTTGTTCTTTAGTTTTATACAATTTACTGTTTTCTTTAAATTCTTGTCATTTAAATATCTTATCTTTTAAATACTTGTTTTAAGCCTTAATATAAGTTTTTGAGTCATTAAAAACTAATATAAAAGCTTGTTTCATTTCCTGTCAAAAAAGTCAAAAATCTAAAAAAAATATATCAAGAATATGTCAAGAAGCAAGGAGCATGGTTTATAAGGGATGACCATTGGTTTAGAGCTTATGGTAAGCATATAGGTGTGTATAAGCTAGTTTGAGAGCTTATTTCATTGCAATTAAGCTTGGATCCTTTGTAAGTTTCCTTTTTTAAATTTTTGCATTTTTTGCTTATTTTTACTGTTCATAGCTTATTTTATGCTTATTGTTGCATATTTTGTTGCTTTATGCTTGTGTATGCTCACTTTTTGATATTATGCCTTTTGTTTAAGTTTTTGTTTGAAACTGCCTTTATTTGCTCAAATTGCTTATTTCCTTAATAGCCATTTGGAGTGCTTATTGATTTATGCTTTTGCATTGTTGCTTATCTGCTTAATTTATTTGCCACTTACACATCTGTTTTCAATTTCCTTGGCTTAAACATTTGAGAAATTTCAGTTTAAAATTTGTTTTTAAAAATCTTAAAGGTGATCGATGGCATAACAACAAACTGGGTTAAAAGTGTTTTTGAAAACCATTGGGTCTTTGGCCCATCTTTAACAATCATTTCTAAAAGTTTTTAATCTGTTTTTCAAAAGACTTTAAGTCTTAAAGGGAGTTTTAAGGTTTTTTCTAAGAGCCCTTTTGAAACTGTTGGACCAAAACAGATTACAAGGGCTTAGTAGATTGAGTCTCTTAAAACCAACTTTGAGTGTTGTTTTTGGTATTGTTTTAAGTGTCTAATGCAGCAGTAGAGTTTTTATTTAGTCCACTTTTGTTTTGTCCAAATTCTATCAAGGTCTAGTTATATTTTTTTGTCTTTAAGCTGCATTAGCCCACTTGTTTTTTTTAAGAAAACCAAAAAGAAGGGTGCATCTGTGACAGCCACTTTTACAAGCCTTTTTAATTGCTTATTTGTTTTTCAAACTTTTTGTTATTTGCTTTTTTAGAAAGCCCTTTGGTTAGGCTTTAAGCTCATATAAGCCTTAAGCCCATAAGGATCCACTTAGGTGCTTAAAATTAAGCCCAAAAGTGGTTCCCTGGGCTGTTTTTCTGCCTATATTAGCCCTTTGCTTATTTGTCATTTCTTTTGCTTTTCTGCTTAATCTCCTTAGCTTATCTTTGTTCATTTTGCTTTGTAGGTGTAGTTGACCATTTGTGTTTGCTTATTTAGTTGTTTGTTGAGCTTATTGTGTTTAGAAAAGCCAACAGTTAAGCAATTTAGCTTACTTGAATTTTCAGCTTACTTGAATTTTCAGCTTTTCTAGCTTATACTCTTATTAGCTTATTTTAGTTTGTAGGAGTTTATTAGGTGTAGACCCTCATCTGTTTTTGCTTATTTCTCATTTGCCTTAGCTTATTTTGCCTTTATAAAGCCTAGCAGTTTAGCTTATATAGTCCTTAGAGTAAAATAGCATTCTGTCCTTTTTTAAGCTTTTTCCAGCTTATTTTTGAGTTATAAAAAATTTGTCTTTTTTAAGTTTGCTTAATTTTGTCTGTTTTATAAGTTTTTTTTTTTTAAAAAGAAAAAAATATATTTTTTTTAAAAAGGGAAGCCAAGGATTCGAACCCTGGACCTCCCCTTTAACACACAAGCATATTTAACATCACACACACTCACCATCGGTACCAGTAGGACCATCTGGGCATAACTGGTACCACTTAGTTTATATACACATTTTTTTCCTTTTAGCTTATTACTCTTTACTGTTTATTTTCGGCTTATTCAATAAGCCATTTTTCAAACTTTTATTTTTCTTAGATAGCCCGTAACTTAAGCTACTTTTCTGCATTTTTTCAGATTTTTCCATTAAAGTTTAGTATTTTTAAACAATTTTTCTTTTCAAAACCGTTTTTAATTCATTAAAAATTAAATAAAAATAAAAAAAATATATAAATTTTATTAGAAAATTTTCTTTTATTATTTAGCACTTAGGAAAATTAATTTTGCATCCATAGGGTTTAAATTTCAAAATTTCGTTTTTTAAAGAACGGGATTCGGTCCCGGTTCTCGTTTTTAAGTTTAAATCACTATTAGCTTTCGTTTTTAGGTTTTCTTTAATCGTTTTTGCATTTTAATCGTAGAATTAGAAAAACCAAATCCAAAAATCCTTAATCCATTCAATTCACATGATCACAAACGTTCTCGATTTTCAATTCGCACCTCGTTGGGAGAACGACCCGGGGGATTTTTGATATTGCTTTGGTCAAAAGCAATTGATTTGAATCTTTCGGAATACTTATCGTACTATAATTGAATTATAATCTTGAAATTATCCTTATATATTTATTATATTTATTATAATTTATATATACAAAAAGGTTAGTTTTAAAGGTTATCAAATGTTGCAAGAATAAGTAGAATAATGCTTAGTGAACAATATATACCTCAAATTTTCTGGTGTAATGTCGCAGATACATTCACATACATGTTAAATAAAATATTGATTAAGCCAATATACCTTATAAAATATATAAAAGTAGGAAGCTCACACTAAACTAAATATGTAACATTCGATGAAATGCCACCTCCACATAAAACATCACTTTTGAAAAGATTCTTTTATTTCCTTTTATAAAGAAAGGATAAACCTAAAATTAGATACAGTAGATCACTATAACAGCGAGTTGCTGAGAAATCAAGGCCTGTTAGGCTTCAAATAATGGGCTGTTGGCTGGGTTGGACTTGGGCCTTACGAGGGGATCAACTGGGATGGGTCAGTGAGTGATAGCTCAAATGTAAAGTTTTACATTCAATTTCAAGCACTAATATTGCTAACCGAACTATAGAAGAAAGCATTGGATGGAAAATATAAATAGATTATCATTTTTTCCATGTTTGGCGAATCGTTACAATGGTGATTAGCAAAGATCTAGACCGTTACGTAGATTTTGAGTACCTGGTACATAACTAAAAATAGCCAATGGAAACTTAGTCATTATACAAAATGCGGACCAAAAATTAATAGTTAATCAAAAACTAATATCAAATTAGTAAGCAATTCTATGATTACCAAGAAATTAATGGATAGGGAACTAGAAGATCATAACATTAGAAGCAAACCCTAGCAAATAAGAAATCTCAATCTAAAATATTAAACAGACAAACTGAATGTGGTATCTTATTCTTTTTGTTCGTTGAAATTTGTATATCTATAGGATACTGATTCCAATCGTCGATATATTTGCATGGAATTTCTTTTATACTGGGCTTTAAAATAGAACTTATGTTTTATGCATAGGGATGTTGATCGGTTCGGTTATCGGGTTGTTCGGTTTGTTCGGTTCAATCGGTATAATTTTTTTTTTCAACCCGAAAATCGAACCGAACCGAACCGAGAATCGAAAAACGAATTCGGTTCGAATCTCAGGTTGACCCGAATAACCCGAATTTCACTATTTATTTTTCAAAAAATTAATTATTACATAAATATTTAGCCAAAAAAATTATTTCAATTATAAAAAGTGTTTTTTTATATTAGGATAAATTTTTAATGGTATTTAAATATATAAAAAATATAAAAAACATTATTCGGTTTTTAGTTCTGATTGCCAAACCCATATCCGACCCGAGAACCGAATTAATAGTTTGGTTCGGTTTGGTTTTGGCAAATTCGGTTCGGTTATTAGTTCCGTTCGATTGTTTTCAGTTCGGTTCGGTTTCGATTTTCGGTTTTTCTGCTCACCCATGCATACTATACACGTTGGGTTTTAAAAAACCCGGTGCCCTAAGTAAGGAGGTTTTACGTGATGTTTGATTTGTAAAGGAGAATCACTATGGGTATGAGAATGGTTATGGGTTTACAAACCTACCATCCTTGATGGGTATGAAATATGCCTAATTCTATAGGTTTCATTCCCAAATTTGAAAACTAACAAACCAACCAAAGAATTTTATTTGGAATGAAAGTCATTCCTTTAATTCCATACCCTCATACCAAACACCCCAAATCAGTCCTGTTCCAGCCTTCCAGGAATCCAGGTTCCATTATTTCAATTTTGTATCTAGGTTTTATGTAACCATAATAGGTTTAACAAATCAGTGAACGTTACAAAGCCCAAATACTTATTTGGGAAATCATGAGCTTAAGTCTACTTATTTGGGAAATCATGAGCTTAAGCCCAAATACTTATCATGGTCTTCTTTAATTAGGCTAGTCCCCCATAAGGTCTAAGGCCTTGTTAGTATATTGGCCCATATTAAAATTTCCTCTTTGGTTTAGCAAATTTCTAGGTAGATTAATTGTTTTGCGGAATCAATCGAATACCCACCCCGTCAAACTTTTTAAATGTTATAGGTTAAGGTGTTAGAAAAAAGAAAGCGATTAAGGAAAGAATGACTAGAAATAAGCAATTTCTCATAGTTTTCAGTTTTCATATAATGATTTTTGACAACATATAGTCTAAAGATACCAGAAATCCAATGCCACATGAAGATAATGTACGGCTAGCTGGCTAGGTTGGCATAGGAGGCTCTCAAGTAAATTTATTGGGGAAGTCATAATATTTAGAACATTAAACCAAATGATACAAGAGGATGTAGATAGTATTTTTCGTGTCGAGTGGAATAAATTTATGATTGCCGTTATTTGTATGATACATAACGAGGACATGATTTATTTGTGCCACGCCATGTATATTACATGCTATATTGACTTAGGAGTTAAGATCAATGTAGACCTAACATTTGTCATAGACCCAATGAACCAATTCTGGCCACTTATTTTTTTATCAAAAATAAAAAAACTCATTTTCCACCTCTTTTTTTAAAATAAAATATCTTATAAACGGTAAATCGTCACACGACAAAAAATACACCATCGCGACGAGTATTTTTTTATCTTTCAGTAGACGGGTGACACGATATACTTTCGAGGAACTTTTTTTCGATTTTTTTTTCAGTCACGAATTGCGAAAATCATATATGATTCGTATAACGAATCATATATGATTCGTATAATGAATCATATATGATTTCATGAAATCATATATGATTTCATAAAATCATATATGAATTGTGATTCCGACAACTTTTTTCAATTTTGTTTCAGTCACGAATTACGAAAATCATATATGAATTCGTATGAACGAATCATATATGCATCGTACAACAAATAAAAACAATCATTATAATCATATATGATTTCATAAAATCATATATGATTTCATAAAATCGTATATGACTTTATAAAATCATAAAAAAAAGTTCGTCGAAAGTATATAGTGTCGCCCCTCTATAGAAAGATAATTTAATTCTCGTCGCGATGGTATGTTTTGTTTTGCGTAACGATTAACGGTGTGTGAGATATTTAATTTTTAAAACAGAGATGAAAAGTGGGTTTTTTTATTTTTGATGAAAAAATGAGTGGCTATGATTGGTTCATTGGGTCTATGACAAATGTTGGGTCTATATTGAACTTTTGGCATTGACTTAGATGCCAACTTTGTCGTTGACAAAGATCTGTGATCTGATAAAGAGAAGCATGATTATACGGTTCACTAGCTGGACTTGGATAACATTAACACTGAATCAAGGATTAAAGGAGTATCTTAAGGCAAAAGTCTAAGGCCAGGGGACTATATGCTAGAGGATGAAGTTGCCTTCACCGTAGCGTCTGCAAAAGACACAACAAGTCTATTCGAGCAATGGACGTGATAACCATACACCTAAAGTTATTACTTTCTTTACTGGTTTTTTTAAAATATCAGTTGAACAATGGCTTTGATAAAGGAGCGGCATTAACATATATTATAAATCTTATTATATGTATTTACATTACATCTACAATGTTTATTTTCTCGGAATCTAGAACACCTCAAGACAAAGTTAGTTTGGACTCTGGGAGCATGTTGCCTGTTCTCATTTTTATACTCAAGTTGAAAGCCACCATTTAGGAGACGATGAGTTTTTAGGTCAATTGGTCTTCGAGGCTGACCTCTAAAAATGGTTCAATTAAGCTATATTTGATCTTGAAGCTTTAATACTTGATCCAAACATCAATAATGGTGGAGCATCAAATTGATGTCACCCAATATGTCATCTTTAAAGACATTGGATTATTCAAATTTGTTGGTATTAGAATACTTTTAGTTTGTCAAAAGAGGAACATTATCCTAAATGAAGTGATTCAAACTTTGACCTACGCCTTTGAGCCATGTTACCTACCCATTTTGTGGTCATGGTCAAGTCTCTAGTTGGAGTTGGGTCTAGGAGATAGAGTACATCATCAACCAACTGTAAATGAGTAAGAAAACCTTCCATGAAGACATATTGCATTTATCAAGTACGTATCTAATGATATTAGTTAGGTCATGGTAATATATAGGTCAGGATCCGAGTTTATAAGAGGATGACTAACAATTGCTAATAGTTATAATAAAGTGGCAGTTTGTACGTTGTGTAGATGGCATGGTATCGGGTCTGAACACGAATTACTCCTTATTAGTTGCTAGCTGTGATATATCAGAGACGAACAAGCATTACAAATGTATTTGAATCACTCAATAACAGACACATTATATAAATACTCTACATTATTATTAAATGTATTACTCCGTATAACCAAAAGCAATCTTTGTCTTACGAAAAATGAACATGACATAAAATTAAAATCAGATTAGGTGACAAACCTTTCACTTTCTTTTGAGATAAGAGCTTTTCATGTGGATCCCATACTTGTTAATTATTTATGCTTTGACTCTTCATTGCTTTGACACAGTCTTAGACCTTGACATTCTTATCAACTCTCCATTAATTTACTTTGAATTTATATATAAAATTCATAGATGTATGTGGGTGTCACATGATTTGGTTTTTTATATGTATTTGAATTCATAAATGATCTTGTAATCTTGCAAATAGTCAACAAATATTCATACACCATCAGCAATGTTCGTAAGTTCAGATTGCACATGATAATGTTTGCGTTATTGTTTCTTTTTTTTAAATGTTGTACTTAATCTTATGACTAGATATTATTCATCAACTGTTTTTTGTTAATTTAAGTATTGCAATTTGCAAAATCAGACGGGTTTTGGACAAAGTAGTAAGCATATGTTTTTGTCATTTGCATAAAACAAATTTGTTCTACGTTGATTCTTGTAAACTACAACCTCTTATTTTTGGTAGTTCTGAAAAAAACAAAAAGATGAATAGATTGTAAAGATTAGAACAAAACATTTAATATTTTGCAAAACAAGATAGTTTATGTAAAAAATTAGTGTATTCTTGATTGCTTTAATAGTTAATGGTTTATAAATAATTTCAGTCTAAAAAGTTTGTTATAAAAGAGTCTTGATTAAATGTTACTGTATTGTGATTACATGATTGCATGCTTCTTTATAATAGAACATTCTTTAACGGTTAAGATAACATAATTCTAACCCTAAACCTAATGGACATTAGTCTTACAAACAGACTTGTGCCGACCTAACAATTGGTCTAATACTCCCCGCAACAGGAACGAATTATGAGAACTTGAATACTTGTCTTCTTGATGTTCAAAGCCTTTTTTTTTTCTTTGCCATCCTCTTTGTGTTTGTTTGAATGAAGGCAGAGTTTAGAGTTTTTTGTTGCTTGACGACCTTCACCGTTATTGTAATGTTTTTTTACGTCATGTTTTGCTTTGCGTTTAGGTAGGAGCGATAATTTTATATCAATTAATGTCGCCGACAAATGAACCCCAACGGTATAAAAACAAAGTTTTGTGGATGAAAACATATATAATTGATTAACTTTTCAACATACATAGGGTATACTTTCGGTATGATTTTGTGTTATAAAAAAAACTAATTAAACAAAAAAATATTACCAAAATAACCGATGATCCTTCCGGATAACCGGCGAATAGCCGATGACCGTAGGATATGAAATTTTGTAGTGTTGTACTGTTGTTGTACCTAAAACTCGGAGAACATGTTAAATAGTTAACGAGTATATGATTAAATGTCATTCTAGGGGCATTTACATGTATCCTTAAAAAAACTTCAATATTTACATATTTCTTCAAACATGCTTCAGTTTCATTGTAAATTATGTATTGAAAACTTGTGTTTTGTGAAAATGTGTAATTTATAAAGTTTCATTGGGTATATATGAAATTCCCCCTTATAGTTATTGTAAAACCTAAAAATCTCAACAAATATAAAATTACCAAAATACCCCTAATGCAAGAAAAATTCATTAAAGCATGAATAAAATTCATTTAAATGTTAAAAATTATGAAAATACAATATTTAGCAATTATGAAATTTTTGTAAGGTTAAAATACTTTATGTTATACAATGAAAATAATTAAAATTATATATAGGTATATATGCCGAATTATTATATAATAATTTAATTATACATTAGTAATAATATACAATAATTAAAGATAAATATATAATAATTATGGAAATGGTAAAACCTGATTTAAAACCTATTTGAAAGCCATGGGACTTGGCCAAACTAGTATTATTATCCTTTAAATCATTTTCATTTGCTAAATTCTTTAAAAACAAATACCGAACCCTAAATAAATTAAGTGGCGGCAACAAAAGAATTTTCCAGGACTTGTGCGATTTTTCTAAGATCATTTGAAGGCTAAGGAGTGTGGGAAAAATAGTGGGAAGCTTGGGGAGTGCTTGATTCGATTTTTGATATTGCTTTGGGTTCGAAAATCATAACCGGGTACATAAAATCATAAAATCATCAAGGGCCATCAAAGGTAATTTTATAACTTATGTTTCATCATATTAATATGTTATATACCTGGGAAAAATGTCCATGCATTTTATTTTGATTTTATAAATTGAAACATATTCAAAACCCTAATTTAGAAATGAAAATGAAATCGGCATATAAAATAATTGTAAAATTTATTTTATATTTTTCTAAGGTTGTTCATATCTCATATAACTCAGAAAAATTGTTGGAATAATTTATAAATGATTCGAATAATTATTGGAGATTTATTTGTGTTTACCGAATTCGAAAATAAGGGAAAAAGGAAAGAAAATGGTTAAAATGAATTAGGGTTAGGGTTTTGTTATTTTTTCCAGGTGTAATTAATGCCAATGATTAGGAAATAATTATGTTTTGTGAATTAATTTGTTAGCCGAATTGTGATATAAGAGTATAAGGACTTGTTTTGTAAATTCTGAAACTATGGGGTCTGTTTTAGACTTGTTTTGTATATTCTATATAAAATAAGTTGGGGGGTATAAAATGTCATTTTGATATTATTTTGGATTTAAAAGGGTTAATTACATATAATAAGTAATTAGAAATTAATTAATTAAAATAGAGGGACTAAAATTGTAAATTCTGAAAAGTATAAGGTTTGGTTAGTATTTAATGTATAAAGTATGATTTTGTCATATTTGAATCTATAAGGGATTGTTTTGTAATTATGGATTAATTTTGAATCTATAAGGGCCTTGTTTTGTAATTCTGGATAATAAAAGATATGTTTAAGTAATTAATAAACAAACAGGACTAAATATGTAAATTATGTAAAATTAAGGGTTTTTGACTTGTAAAACATAAAAATGGAATGGTATAATCTGAATAAAATGTGAACTTTGATATTTAACCTTTTAACCTGAAATTTGTTGATTTTGCATATTAAACCCTAAAATATGGGAAAGTTGTCATATTATACCTAAGCTTGTAAGGTTGGCATATTAAGTCTAATTATATAAATATAATAGAAATCTCAAATGGGATAATTATAGTTTTCGGAAGTTACTAAAAATAGGAAAAGTTACTTAAACTGAAGTTTCTAAAAAATAGAAAGTTACGAAAAATGGAAGTTTCTGAAAATGGGAAAGTATACTTAAATCGAAAGGTTTGTACATTCGAATTCCAATTTCTTTTAGGTTCGGTAAGATGGAGTGATTTTGAAATTCTGCTGGTGTTTCTCATTGGCATTTTGCTTTGTCTTCCGGGCAAGGTACGGATATTCTTTAATACCTACACTCTTACATTACTATGATTTATGCGTGCTGCGTTCGTTCCGTTATTCGTACAGATTTCTGACCTTTTCGATTAAGGATTTCATGACATGTTCTCTCTAGCTTTGCTTTTCTCATTTGATTTACTACATTTGCTCTGAGCCCGTTATTTGGCTTTTCTTCATATGCTCGATATTATGTTCCATTTGAACCCTGCTATTGCTTATCCATGATATTTGACCTTTGATAATTTGAACCTTTGCTATTGAAACCTTGATATTAGAACCTTCGATATTGAACCTTTGCTATGATCCATCTTGCAAATCAAATTTGGATAGACTTTGCTTTAGCACCCTTCAGTTTGAGACCAAGCCACTATTTGTTTCCTCGCCATGAATGGTAACATGGCCCGTATCATTGATGCACCTTTGCATGACCTCATGTCGTGAGTGAGTGATTTCTGCATACAGTCCCCCATTTGATTTTATAGTGCACTATGAAGACTATTATTTGTTTAAGGGGCGATGGATGATCCTAGGAGTGTTTTGTATTCGTTGGATTATGACATTAGTTATTTGGGTATTTGGTGATCTGTGATTTCGTAGAATCCACGTCTTTCACAACAGACTTTGGAGCTCATCGACTCCATGGTCACTTTGAATGATTTGTTATTGGGCTTTGGTGATTGAACTTAAACCCATTTGATTCTCTGAATTCATCTTACCTTACGCTATCGATTTGATCTTCTAAATCTTGTCTTACCTTATATTAGGATACCTTTGATATGTATTGTGAGGAACCTTTGTACTTGTTATCGTTATCCTTTGATTTCCGTTATCTTTGCATTCGGATATTATATATCAGTTTCACTGGGCTTTGAAGCTCAAGCCGCCATTTTTTTTCTGCGGCCAGGTATCTAAGCTAGGAGCTGGGGTTGCTTTCAGGCTATGAGTGCTGAGTGTGGACTTACCCTAGAGATCTTAGTTTTGATATATGAATTGTTCCTTCAAGACACTTTGTTATTTAGTTTCGGATATGTTTATCTTTGAGAACTTATGTACTTGGATTTATCCAAGTTATCTATAGTCTTACAAAGGCTAGTCAGATCCTATACCAAGGACCTACAAGTTCCCAATCATCCACTTTTATCTCGATAGGATCACATGCATATCAATTGTTAGTGCAAATGATATATCAATCTTTTCTATCAACCTCTCGTCAATATGTTCCTTCTTTAGTCTCGCTGATCCTTTTCTACTTTTCGGCTCTATGGAATCATTTTCATTAACATTCAAGAGCACATCGTCTCCATCCTCATCTTATTATTTTTTTAAGTATATATTTTTGCATATTTCGCCAAAATATTAAGTGTCATTCGTCTACCTTTAAAAAGTCATTCTAATAATATTTTTGTGTCAATCAATAAACGAATCTCATTCTCGTTTATTAAAAGACGGTCTAATCTTTGTCCTTAAACATATGTCTTGAGTCTTTTAATTATATCACTTAGATTGTTGATTTTAAAGCAATGATTGCATGTGTCTAGCTTCTAACTTTCTTTTAAAGTGTCATACTTTAGAATACTAACACCTAAAATGCATGTCTAGTTCCTCACTAATATCTTGCTATATATATGTGCATATATATATATATATATTGTCTACTAACTTTGTTTTGTAGCACACATCCATATCGTGATTCCTTGGTGCCCCAAACAAGGGGTAGCATCACGATGGGGGGCACTTGCAGTTATCTAAATTAAATGCATCAAACTTTATGCAGCATGATGCTTTATTTGATTCCGGGATCCTTTAGAGTCAATATAAAAGAATGTTAATTTCATGGGGATGCAATGAGCACAGGGGGCGCTAGGAGATTGTGGGTAATTAGCAAGGAGTCGGTTAAACTATGTGATAGAAGCTTCATTGGGTGATGCAAGCTCACCTTTATAGGAAAGATAGGATTGGGGAAATTTTCAAATACTATAAAGGCTATCCTATTTCAAATACCTTTTACTCATACTACTTTCAAGATAACCTTCTCCTTAAGGTTTCGTCTAATCCTTTCCACTTATTACGTGATCTAGTACCTATAATTCTATCATGCCCTATCTTCTACATCTCTATGACCTCTCCTAAATTATCAAAGAAAACAAAAACCACCTCAACCTTATTTCACATATTTTCCTCTCATTCCTCCAACCTTTTACACTCAAGAACCTCTTTATTGGCTAAGCCACCTGCCTTTTCCTCATTCCTTTAACCTATACACTCGAAGCACTTACCTTATTTTCATTCCTCTAACCTATACACCCAGAGCACTTATTTTCTTCTTATGTCTTCCTCTTATTTCTTATAACCTCATCTCGACTATCCAAGAAACACCAACATAACCTGCAACTTTATTTTCTCCTCGTCTTTTTCCTCAATACCTTCAGATCTAATTACGCGGAGCACCCCTTCCTTTCATTCTTTCACACTACATATATTAGGAGCACCTACCTTCTTCTAATTCCTCTAACATATTTACTTTACACACTTACCTTCTTCTCATACCTAAATGCTCCAACCTATATCCAAGAAACTCCTTTTTGTTTTGACAAAAAGGGGAGAAGGAATGTAAACAAATAACTTTTAAACTTTACTATGCTTTATAGTTTACACATTTTGTCATCATCAAAAAGGGGGAGATTGTTTTAGTGAGATATTCACGATATTTAAATCTAATCAATTTCTTTATGTTTTTGGTGCGACAAACATGTAATTTATAAACCTAACGTAAAGTTCACAAGTTACTTCGTAGGTGTATACTTCAACTCTCGGATATTCACCTTCCTTATCCATCCACAATTATACCTTTATTAACTCTGATCTTGCATCCGAGAGCGACTTTACTCATACTGGCTTAACTAGTTGGATGGGCTAAGCAGGGGGCTTTGCCCCAATCGATTTCTACCATCAAGGCAATCAAAGCTTCTAGAAGAAGAGAAAACTAGCTAAGTTCAATTTGAATTAAGCTTCTAGAGATGTCGGGAAACTAGCTAATTCAAATTTTGAATTAAGCTTCTAGAAGATGGAGGGAAACTAGTTGGTGCATGCTTTTACCCATTGGACAAAAGAGACTTCTCTAACTCAAGGCTATCCTATAAAAGGCCAAGGATGTTCTTCCCCCTCCTCCTTGATGAAAGCCACGAAAATACACACACATATATAGAGTTTTTCTTTCTTCATCTTTGATCATGGTTCTAGCATAAGGCATGGATCATGGTTACATTCTATGTTAATTCCACTAATACTATGGGATATTTAGTGAAGTATAGGATATCTCTACATGAAAGTGATCATCCTTGATTACTTGAATATCATGTAGTAGATTGGGTGGGTTGCATGAAGTGATTGTATTTGTATCAATTGAATTTCTTTAGAGTAGATTTGATTTTGAAATTGTAACTCTTGTATATTTGTGTAGATCCGGTAGTGATAAATCCCGGTCGTGGTCTGTCTGCTGCTGTCGGTTAGTATTTTTAGGCCACAAACATTCATTTGTGACGTGGCTAGATTGGTTCTTGCTAAAGATTCGGGCACTCGACACTTAGCTTAAGTGTCTGATTATTGTTGACGTTTTAAAGCAATGTTTTTTAGGAGATCAGTAAGCATAAGGTACCAAGGATACATTGGTGATTTTGTTTTGGGATGTCATGCTAAAGATATGGTTTCATGTGTGGTGAACCAGTATCTTTGTAATAATAATAAGGAACAAGTTAAAGCTTTGGGCTATTTGTATCAAATATTTGTTAAATCTAATGTATCAGTTTTAAAACGACTTTTTGGTCGTTCTATATATATCTTGTGTTATTGATCTGAAAAGTAACATGCCCCGAACTCTTATTCCGCTGCGACCCATTTTGGGGGTGTTACACTAGAACCTCAAATCCTTTGGTTAATGCGTTGGCTTATGCTTGTATGTTCACGAAACAGATTCAGGAGTTGACAGTATATGTTAGTGATACATGTCCTAGTTCCCCATCGAAGAGTAAGAAGTTTGTTGCCGTCACACCAATGAACAAAGCTAGGAAAGTTACTTTTGCAAAGACTAGTACAACATCAGACAATAACACACAAATTCAAGTAGATGTTCACCAGACTCAGACCACTAGCAAACCTTAATGCCTTTTGTTAATAATAAGATTTCACTAACAAAAGACACGATCCGGAGGTCGGAGAGGATAGAAATGAAAGTAAGCCATTTTATTAGAGAGAGAAAGGAAAGAGTGTGTGTGTTTTCTAGAGAGAGAAACAACACACACTTATGAGACAAATGTTTATCCTCACCCCTCCATGGAAGTATAGAGGGGGTATTTATAGTCCTAGTGACACCTAACTATTGTAACTTGTCATTATTAGTCCCTACGTGTCACACTATAACTAAACTATTGTAATTCCAGATATGTCACCGTATTTTAAGGCTAACAATCTTCCCCTAATATGTGGACATACGGAATTACTTACAATGTTCCTATTATGTACAAATACAACACAAATAAAGTCTTCCAAAGCTGAAGATGTCTTCCGATTTCTCCTTGTATTGAAACTTGTACTCCAGCTTGGATCTTCAGTGTCTTTACTTGTACAGGAACCATTGTAGTATGCACGAGTTGGATTAACTTCCCCCCAATTCATGCAACATGTTTTAAAAAGCTTTCTTCATAGACTCCTGGTATGTGTTTAATTACACATACCGTTTTCCATCAAAACCGAACTTAAATGACAAAAAACGTACCAAAAATACATTGTATTTGTATGTTTTCACTTATATTGTGCAGGAAACGGATATCCGACAAAAGGACGAAAAATCAAGCAAAAACAGACAAAATCGAGCACGGAATGGAAAAGCGTGAAAAGACAAAGTCAAATCGAAGCCAAAGTCAACAAAAGTCAAAGTCAACCCCGACAAAGTCAACAGTCAAAACCGATGCCGAAAATGAAGAATACTTAATGGGCCCACCCGAACCCATCTAATGGGCCGGATAAGCCCATTAGTATATTTAATGAAGACTTTAAAAGGCCCAAAGTCCAAATCTTATAACCGGCCCATACAAAAAGCCCAAACAATAACCAACAGCCCGTTAAAACCCAAAAACCCTTTAACCATAACTTCGTTAGTCCCTTTAGGGACTAACTTTGCAAAACCCCTTATAACTTTGAGGGGCCTTTTCTGCCACATTTCAAAACTTCATAACACCACAAGGACTTAATTTGCAACAACAACATACACCTTGGAGGGCTTGTTTTGCCAACTCCACAAACCTTTCCCCACACTCCCGTTATAACAAATTTTCCCGCCCAAACCAAACCCCACTGTTCACGCTTCCCTGTCCCCCCTCCTCGACCACTGTTCATAAACGGCCAAAAACATCACCACCACCCTCCCCCACCTCACAAACCAACAAGGACACGTTGGCAATCCCTTTGATGTTCATTGGGCAAGAAAAATCAATGGTCGTGATGACTTGGATTGGGCACCACTCAAGATGAATGGCCAAGATGATTTTGGGATGTTACTCACACAACAAACACACACTAGTTTCTGCCTCAGCAAAGAAACACAACCAAGAAAGAAGACCTAGAATGTTCATTAGCCTAATATAAATAGGCCATCTTGTAAGCCCATGGAGGCAGTTAGTTTTTTTTAAGATATATAGTTTTTAACCTAGCTTAGTTTTTAATTCACTTTTACTTTTCAGTGTAATGTTTTTCTTATAAGTTTAATGAAATTCAGCTTTGATTTTTAAAAATTCTGTTTTAAGTGTTAACTTATGTTCTAAAAGCTCATATAAGCTCTTATTTAACTCCTTAATCAACCTGTTTTAACAAAATGCCATTTAAGTATATAAAGTATTAAGAAAATTTATAAAAAAAACCAAAAAAATCCTCCCCTCAAAAGTACCTCAGCTTAAACTGGATGATAAGCAAACAAGGGAAGTGCTTATGGACTCTCACTAGCTTGTTTTATACAAGCTAGAGCTTGTAGAATCTTTTTATCACCCTTGTTTTGAGCAAAGGGTATTGTAAGTCCATTTGGCTTCATTTTCTTTAAAGTTAATGTAGCATTGCTTAAAGTTTGCTTATTGTGCTTACCTCTTGTTATACCTGCTTATTTTATGTTTATCATTGCTTATTTATGTTTGTCATATGTTATTTGTTCTTACTTGATGCTTATTTGCCCTCTCTTTGAATTTTTGGTTTTAAACTGCTTCTTATGTGCTTAAATTGCTCATTGCTTATTTTGCTTATTAAGGTGCTTATCTTTGCTTGAAATTTGCTTATCTTGGCTTATCTTGGTATTGTTACTAAATGTCCTTAAATATCTTTGCTTAAAAACCCTTTTTATCAGTCTAAGAACCACTTTTAAAAGTTTAAGGGGTGTTTGGGTTAAGTGTTTCAAAACGGGTCAGTTTGAGTATAAAAGCCTTTGGGTCACTAGGCCAAATTTAAACAAGCATTTTTTGTCATTTTCAATCTGTTTTACAAAAATTTTAAGTATAAAAGTGGTTTTTAAGTTTTTTTTATAAGCCCTCTTGAAACTGTGGTGATAAGACAGTCACCAAGAGCTTATTAGATTAAGCTTTTTAAAACTGCTTTTAAAGGTTGTTTTAGTGTTGCTTTATTGTGTCAAAAAGAGTAGTTCAAGTCTCTTTTATGTCTCCTTAGTTTTGCTCAAATTCTGTCAACTTTTACAAGTCAAATTTTTTACTTTCAAAAGCCCCTCTTTCAATTCCATTTATCAGATATTAAAAATTGTTTTTAGCTTTTGATCTTTTGTGCACAAGCTCAAATTGAGCTAGTCTCCATCTGTTTTAAGCTAGTTTTCAGTTTGTAGCTTATTAGGTTGCTTATTCCTTGGCCTGCATTTTGCCATTTGTTACTTGAAAGAATACCAAAAGAACTCCCCTGGTGCAAAACCCGTTTTTCTCACCCCTTTTTCTTGCTTATTTGTTAGTAAAACCCTAGGTTTCTTTGCTTTTCTAGAAAGCCTATAAGTAGCTCTTTAAGCTCCTATAAGCCAGAAAGCCAAAATCCCCTCTAGGTAGCTTATTTTTAAGCTAGAAAATGGCCTTTTTGGCTTTTCACCTAACAGTACTTACTTAGCTTATTAGCTTATTGAAGCTTATTAGCTTTTTATTTCTACTTATTTAGGATTAGCCTAGCTTTTTAGAATAGATTAAGCCCATTTTAGCTTATCGTTTTTAGTTTAGAGCTTATTTAAGCTCATTTGCCTTTTTAGAGTAAATTTTAAGTGTTTAGTAGTTTTTTAGCTTATTTGCCATTCTAGCTTATTTTAGTTGCTAATTTTTGTTCTTAAGTGCTTATTAGATAGTGCTTATTGTCTGTCTTAGCTTATATTAAGTTTTCATTTGCTTATTTGCCTTAAATAGCCAAACAGTTAAGAATTTTTTTGATTTAGAGTAAATTTAGCAACTGCCATATTGTTTTTGCTTATTTCGTGCTTATTTGCAAGTTACAAAAATTTTTCTTTTTTTAAAGTTGCTTATTTTTAGCTTTTTAAAAAAGTTGTAAAAAAAATGAGAAATAAAAGTGTTGGGATTAGAGGAGGACCCGAGTGAGCTAGACTCGAACTCGGGACCCAGTTTAGCATTTTTAGCCCTTAGAGTAAAAAGCAATTTTACCATCTTTTTGTGCTTATTTTCCTACTTATTTTTCAGTTTTAAATTTTTTGTCTTTTTAAAAGTTGCTTAATTTTGATAGTTTTATATGTTTTAACTAAAAAAAAAATCATTTAGGGTTAAATTTTTGATAAATTAGTTTTTTTTAACTCACGTTTTTACTTTCCCATCTACGTCTTAGGATTTAATTATTCTAGCTTTCGTTTTTAGGTTTTCCTTAATTGTTTTTGCATTTTAATTAGAAAAACCAAATCCAAATCTTTTTCCATTCAAGCATCGTTATTCAAACCAACTTTCGACTTTCCAATTCGCTCCTCGTTGGGGATAAACGACCCGAGAATATTCTATACTGCTTCCGGTTTCATTGATTATTTTTAGATTATCCTTATTATATATATTTTATTATATATTATTATATACATAAAGGTGTAATTTAATCCATCTTAATTTTTGGCGCCGTTGTCGGGGAGGAGTGAAAGCGTTTGTCGTTTCGAAGCTTGATTATTTGTGCTTTTTGGTTGTGAATATTTAGTTATAAAATACCAAAAAAAAGAGTAAAAACCAAAAATAAAAATAAAAATCAATCAAGTTGGTAAAAGAACACCAACATATAATACTTTCAACTGAAGTATTATCCATTAATAAGTTCCCGAACCAAAGAATAAAAAACTTACCTTTTGTGTCACTTGCGAGGTACGGTTCACCTTTTAAAAGATAAACAAACTCAAAGAGGGGTATAAGGTGGGTTGTTCCTTGGAACTACGACCCTAAAGGAAAAAGGTATTTAATAGCTTCACGCTTTCCTATTCCTCCGCTCCTTTGTGCGTTTTTCTTTTGAAGGTTACGAGATGCTTGTTTGATATTAGGCTTAAGTGTCTTATTTCGTTGTCCGTTATTAAAAATAAATTGTGTATTCATTTTGAGAAACCAAAATGAAAAAAAAATTAGTGGTAAATTTCTTATTTTTATGTTAGTGCTTGCGTCACTCATTCTCAATCTCGTATTCTTAAAAACCGTCAACAACAAACAGGCCCCACCGGATTTTGTTGAACCATTTTATTCTTGAAGTACCAATTGAAAATCCAGCTCCTTCCGTAGTTTATGTGGACGATAATGTACTTTGGCTTAATTGATCGAAGACCCACCGAGGGTTACCGAGGATGACATCTTTGTGCACGTTATCACCGCGGACAACTTTGAGCTTAAGCACGGTCTGCTTACCTCGTTCAAAACAAGCAATTCTTTGGACATGACAAAGAAGACCCTCATGCTCACATCCGATATTTCAACAAGATCACTTCTTCGATGTAGTTCTGATTCGTCCCGAGTTAGTCGTTAATGCTTATGCTTTTCCATTCTTCCTCGAGAATATTTGCTTTTTCACTTTCTGGGGCAGCCCGGATTGGCTGAAAAAAGAACACCCCTCGATCGATTCAAAAGAACATAGGATGATCTTGTTTCGAAATTCAGTAAACTAAATTTTTCCCTCCTTCTAAAACAACAAATCTTCGAAATGAAATCACGAGATTTCAACAAAGATTTGATGAGACATTTTATGAAGTATGGGACCGATTCAACGATCTTCTTTGGGCATGTCCACATCATGGATTTTCTGAGTTGCATCAACTCGATACATTCTACAATGCCTTGAACTTAAATGATCAAGATTCGTTAAATTCCACCGCGAGTGGTAACTTTTTGGATAAAATGCCTCGTGATTGCCTAAGAATCATTGAAAGCAAATCCAAAGTTCATAATTCACGTAACAAACCGGTTGTTGCAAAAGTGAGTTCGAGCACTTCTACCCCCGGTATTTCTTCCGATGTTGCATGGAGCTGAGTAGAATATGGTGAAAGCCCATTACTTCTTGATAAGAAAATCAATCTCCCGCTCCACTCCGTAAAAAGCGGTTGAGGAAAGTTTGTTACTTGTGGTGGTACTTGTGTGTGTTTTGTGTGTACCAAATTTGTTCCCGCCACCATTGGAACGTTTTGGTGACAATATTCAAGAATACGTTTCTCAAGCAGCCGCAGCTAACTTCAACCAAGGAAATACCGGTTATCGTCCCCCGATTGCTAATCAAATTCGACCTCCTGGTTTTCCTCCTCAAAAAATCAAAACAATCAAGGAAACAATCAGAACCGTTACAACCAAAACTGGGGAAATTTCAATCAAGCTTCAGCTTACCTAACCCCCGGTTTAATCAGGTCATATCCTTATCTGACCTCAGGTTGTTCATAACCTCCTGCTTATCAAGCTCCAGCCTCTCAAATCCAGGCGTATCAAAGAAGATTTCAAGACGACTTAAGGCTAATTATGATGTGATGAGAAAATGCAAACTCAAGTCAAACATGCAAAATCAGTTGACCAATCTCACGGACATGCTTGCAATGTCACACTTCCAATAAGCCCTCTACTTCGGGAACTCTCCCAAGTAACACCGTTACTAACCCGAAGGAGGACTTGAAAGGTATTACCACTCGAAGTGGTGTTGCTTACAAAGGACCCACGATTCCTACTACTTCTTCTCCTAAAGTAGTAGAACGTGAGACCGAGGTCACAAAGGACACGATGCCTCCTACTAATAACGGAAGCACCGAAGACGTCCAACCTCCGGTTGTCCCTGTTGTCCATCATGAATCAATCTCTGAGCCCGTAAATGCTCCCGTTAGTGCTCCGATGCCTAACCAAAAAGCATCAATTCCATTTCCTTCAAGAAGAAATGATGAAAGGCGTCGTGAAAAAGCTAACGACCAAATTGAGAAATTCTATGAAATCTTTAGAGATTTGAGTTTTGAAATTAGCTTTACGGATGCCTTGATGCTTATGCCAAAATTCGCCTCGACTCTAAAAACCTTAATCGGAAACAAAGAAAAGTTGAGTGAAATGGCTAGAACTCCATTGAACGAGAATTGCTCAGCGGTCATCCTAATCAACGTTACCAAAAAAAATCTTGGAGACCTGGCGATTTCTTATTACATCTTGTTGATTCTCCAGGATTATTTTACATGCAACGCCTTGGCGATCTGGCGCGAGCATTTAATCTTATGCCATATTCCGTATGGAAAAATCTCTCTCTTCCCGAACTAACCCCGACTTGCATGACACTAGAACTAGCGGACCATTCGATCTCTGAACCAATCGGTATCGCCGAAGATGTCTATGTAACGGTGGGAAAGTTCAATTTCTAGCAGATTTCGTGGTCGTAGATTTTGATCCAGTCCCCTGAGGTACCTTTAACATTCGGGAGGTGTTTCTTAAAGACAGTCGTGCATTGATAGATGTCTACGAAGGGTGAAATAAACCCTTCGTGTTGGCAGAGAGGCCATTACATTTAATCTGGACCAAACTTCGAGATACACGGCTAATTACAATCATATGACGGCAAACCAAATTGACGTCATTGATATGGCTTGTGAAGAATACTCTCAAGAAGTTCTTGGTTTCTCAAATGTGATCTCGAGTGGCAATCCCACTCCTTACTATGATCCAATTGTTTCTACTTCATCTCTGACTTTAACTCCATTCGAGGACAGTGATTTTCTCATTTTCGAAGAAGCTGACTCTTTTCTTATTATAGAGGATGATCCAACTTCACCGGAAGTTGATCCAACATATTATGAACCCGGAAGGGGCATTTGCTATCGAAGCAATTCTTAATAGTAGAATCCATACCACCTCTTCCCACATCAAGGAAATTATTTTCCAGATATTCCAAAGATCTTAAATAATTTGTGAAGCAAACTCAATGAAAAATCTTCAATAATTGAGGCCCCTGAGGTTGAACCAAGGGACTTGCCACCTCATTCTTAGAATATGTATTTTTGGAAGGTAACACACAGTTTGCCGTCATAATTGAAAAAGATTTAACAATGAGGTAAAGGCCGCATTATCGGAGGTTCTAAAGTCCCACAAGCGAGCCATCGCTGGAAACCTCTTCCGATATTAAGGGTATTGACCAGAGGTTTTGTACCACAAAATCTCTCATGGAAGGGACTACGAACCGACGGTTCAGCATCAAGGCGGGTAAATCCGGACAATCCATGACGTCATAAAAAAATGAGGTTTAAAGCTTCTTTGACGCCGATTTTAATTTATCCGATCTATGTCAGTCTTGGGTAAGACGGGCAATGTGTACCAAAATAGGGTGGCATGACCGTCGTCATAAAACTGATGAAATGATTTAATACTGGGGGGGAATTCGATGTCACAGGGTGGAGAGTATGCATTGACTATAGAAAGTTGAATGAAGCTACCCAAAAGGACCACTTTCCATTTCCCTTCATGGATCAATGCTCGAAAGACTCGCGGGAAATCAATACTATTATTTCCTCGATGGCTTTTCGGGTTATTTTCAGATTCCCATAGACCCGAAGGACCAAGAAAAGACAACATTTACTTGCATATACGGAACGTTTGCCTATCACCGCATGCCTTTTAGGCTATGCAATGCACCCGACACGTTTCAACGATGTATAATGGCAATCTTCCATGACATGATCAAAAAAACAATGGAAGTGTTTATGGATGACTTTTCAGTCTTCCGGGATTCTTTCTCTACATGCCTATCCCATTTGGAAAAAATGTTAAAACGGTGTGAAGACACCAATTTGGTCCTAAACTGGGAGAAAAGCCATTTTATGGTGAAGGAAGGCATTGTTCTTGGACACAAAATCTCTAAGTCTGGGAAAAATTGAGGTCGACGAGCTATGTTGATGTTATCGCAAGCTCCCGCACCCGATACTATGAAAGGTGTCCGTAGTTTTCCTTGGGCACGCTGTTTTTACTAACGTTTCATACAAGACTTCTTAAAATAGCCGTCCAATGACTCACCTGCTTGAAAAAGAGACTCCATTTTTCTTCTCAAAAGAGTGTATCGAATCCTTTAATACACTCAAAGAAAATGACGTGCTCAAATTTTTGTTTGCTCCCTGACTGGGTCTTGCCCTTAGAAACTTATGTGCGATGCAAGCGACTTTGACAATTGGGGAGTTCTAGGGCAAACAAAAAAACAAGCAATTTTTCAACCAATTCTACTATGCTACAAACCATGACCGAAGCTTAAATTAACACACTACTCTCGACCGAAAAGAATTACTTGCGTAGTTTACGCTTTTGAGAAATTTGGTCATATATCATGTTTCTCCAAGAGCATAGTGTATACAGGACATTTGCTAAAGTTATCTCTTCTCTAAAAAGGATGGCTAAGCTAATGACAGATGCAGTGGATCTTTTGCTCAAGACAATTCGACTGTAATCATCGAGACAAAAAAGGTTCAGAGAATCTGGCCTCCGATCATCTTTCCAGACTTGAGAACCCTCATCAAGATAAACTTGAGAACAAGGAAATCACAGAAACATTTCCCCTCGAAACTCTTGGATCGGTTGCTCTTCGTGTTGATAGTACCCCATGGTTTGCAGATTTCGCAAACTACCATGCGTGGAATTTCATTGTTAGGGAATGTCATCCCAGCAGAAAAACAAGTTTTTCAAAGATGTCAAACACTACTTCTGGGATGACCCCTTCTTGTTCAAAATCTATACGGAGCAGTGCATCGGCGGAGTGTTGCACGGAAAAAAGAAGCTCTCGAATACTCGAAGCTTGACACAATACGACCCAACCGGGGGACATAATGGTGCAAATTCTCACGCCTAAAAAGGTCTTTGATGCTGGGATTTTTTTGGCCTACAATGTACATAGATGCACACGAGTTGGTTAAAAATTACGACTCGTTCCAACGACAAGGGTAAAAATTCTCAAAGGGATGAGATGCAGTTTCAAACATTCCTATCCAAGTTTGATATACTTGACGTTTGGGGCATAGACTTCATGGGCGTTTCATCATCATAGGAAACAAATACATTATTGTGGCTGTCGATTACCTGTCAAAATGGGTTGAAGCAAAGGCGCTCCCCCACAACGGACGCCTGACTAGTTTACAAATTTCTTAAATCTCTCTTTGCCAGATTCGATGCCCCTCGTGCCATCATCAGTGATCGTGAAACACATTTTTGCAATGACCAGTTTGCAAAGGTCATGCTTAAATATGAAGTCACTCATCGTCTCTCCACCGCGTATCACCCGCAGACAAGTAGGCAGGTTGAAGTATCGAATCGTGGTTTAAAAAGAATTCTTGAAAGGACAGTGGGCAAAAAATCGTGCCCTCTGGTGGACAACAACCTGGATGACGATCTCTGGGCCTTCCGTACAGTGTACTAAACACTACATCAGGTGCACTCCGTACAAGCTTGTATATGGAAAGGCATGTCATCTGCCAATTAAGTTGGAGCACAAAGCCTACTAGGCCCTTAAACATGCAAACTTTGATCTCAAGACCGCATGAGATCAACGCAAAGTTCAACTCAATAAGCTAAATGAACTGCGTGATCAAGACTATGAAAATTCTTTGATTTACAAGAGAAAACTAGAGGATCACTTGACGAAAAGACCAAAAATCCGGTTTTTCAACGTCGGTGATAAAGTCCTCCTCTTTAACTCAGATTAAAAAATTTTCTCCGGTATGTTGAAATCCCGCATGGTCAGGACATTTACCATGTCAAGTCTTTCCGTATGGCACCGTTGATTTTATCCCAAAACTCCGGGCCAAACTTCAAAGTAAATGGTCATCGTCTGAACACTATTTTGAAGGAGATGTCCCTGCTATGGATATCCCGGATCTCAACTCTTACCTAAAGGACAATTAAATTCGGGGATTGGTCAAGCCTAAAGTGGACCATAAAAAAACAAGCGCTATCGTGGGAGGCACCCATGCTTATCCTAGTTTAATCCGTAGGAGTAGTATGGTAGTAATGATAGTGTTGTTTGTTGTTGTGAAAGAGGCTCGCTTTTCCTTTTTTCGTGTTGTTTTGTTATATTGTCCGGATGTCCGGATTTTTAAAGCCTTCTCTTGCTTCTCGGGTTTTTGTACTTGTCACAAGCGATTCAAATCCTCAGCTTCATTTGGGAGGCCGATATCCAATCTCTTATAGTGACTAACAGTTTATTCTTTAGCATAATTCATAAAAGGCTTAGGTTACGTAGAAAACCCTTGTGAAAACATTGAGGACAATGTTTCAATTCTAGTTTTGGGGGGGGGGGACTTTGGATTTGATTGTGCCTGCAGCCGTTGTTTTCACGTAATCCCGTTTTTACCACCAAAATTTCAAAAAAATGAAAAAATTTAAAAAAATTTAAAAAATAAAATAAGTGTTTTGTCATAATTTTGACTTTCCTGCTGGGTAGAATAAGAGTAAATTTTGAGTCGATCGAGCGTGTTGAGCTCTAGCTTGTTCCTTAACTTTTAGACTAAGCGTTCGCGAATATTCGCGAAGAACGAAAAATGATAGAGTTAAGTATGAGTAGGATGCTATAACAAGATTATTTGGAAATCACTCAAGCTCTGTTGTAATTTTGTCCCCTTTTCTCCCATAAGCTCTTAACCTGATTAATATACGTGCTACTTTTGGAGATTAAACTTAAATCAATAATTTTTATGTAGTATATAGCAAAAACTTTAGCCTTAGTTCAAATTTATACTTGAATTTTTCAAAAAAAAGACGTCTTGTCATATATATATATATATATATATATATATATATATATATATATATATATATATATATATATAAAATAAAAAAAATAAAAAAATATAAACTGTGGGCTGATAAAAGTTTGCTGCATCTTGCCGGCTCACAACCGATGTTGTAGCCTTCTAAAAGGTCGAGGGTTACAATTGCATAAGTGTCTAATATTAAGTGTGAATTAATAAATAAAAGATCTCTTTTTGTTAAATTCAAATATGCTTTTGAACTTTGGCTATTCTATTTTATAAGCTATGTATATACGAAAAACCTAAGATTTTTTGAAACCTAAGGTCCGTGAGTCCCGATACTAGTCTCTGTGAGGTGTCAAAAGCCTGGTCACTTAACCGCAAGGTTGGGATGTGCCGAGACGAAAGTCGCTACATGGGATGATCTCGCCTTCAAACTTATTATTCTCAGGTGGAACGTGAAACATAGAATTGTGCAAAACATTGATCCATGGTTGAAATTCAAAATAGCACATACACCTTAATATAATAATTGTCGGGAGTGAAAAGTTTACAAATTGCAAATATGAGTAGTGTTAGCATCTATACTTATACTTAACAGTGATTTTGTTTTAAGCTTGGTTTGGAATAAGTGAAAAGTCGGGGACGATGAATTTATCCTTTTTGGGGCATTCTCGGATCGAAATGCATCTTGTTCTATGATCCCTAAAAGTTATAAAATAACGAAAGTCAAATAAGTAGTTAGTTGCTTAATATGAAAATTACAAAAAAAAAATTGAGAAAAATGAAAAATACAAAAATATGTGTAGGAATAAGAGTATATATTTAAAAATGGTAAAAACGGGGCTTTTCAAAACTTATGAGTCTTTAATTCCCTTGACAAACACTTAGCTACTTTTCGAGGTTATTAGTCGAGGGGATCGAGATTCTTAGTTTTCTAAGTGCTTACTTCATAGCATTGCGTGAGGACACGACAATGTCTTAGTATGGGGGATTTTGGTATGCGTTTAATTACACATACCTTTCACCATTAAAATCGGACTTAAATGACCCAAAACGTACCAAAAATACATTGTATTTGTATGTTTTCACTTATTTTTTTGGGTTTTTGGCAGGGGAAAAAACGGATATCAGGAGAAAAGGGACGAAAAAATCAAGCAAAAAAGGACAATACCAAGCATGGAGTGGAAAAAGCGTGGAATAAAGCCAAAGTCAAAAACCACCGACAAGTAATAGTTCAAACCGATGCCGGAAATGAAGATATACTTAATGGGCCCCCGCACACCATCGAATGGGCCGGGAAAGCCCTTTAGTATAAACTAGTAGACTTAAAAGGCAATTTCCTTTCAGACATAAACCCTTTTTTCTTGCCCAATGAAACATTTCCAAGTCACTGTTCATTGTCTCCTACCTCTGGTAAACAAATAAAAACTCATTAAATCTATAAACCCCACACCCCACATGGATCAATGAACAAGCTGACAATCCTGAACCCCTCCATTGGTTCGAAAAAAACAACAAGATTTTAAGGGCTGTGATCGTTTTACTTGGGGACAAAGGAAATTTGATGGCCAAGATGATATTGAGCTTCTCCTCACCAAAGAAACACACTACATAAGCTGTTGTGGGTCCTTATAAACAGGATCTGAATGAGCCTTGAATGACTTATAGTCCTTTGAATAAATCCAAAGATACTATAAGAGACAATGACTGTGAATATAAATATTAACGCGGAATATCAATATCTATACCAAGATGAACACAAGAACGAATACTAAAATGCTATTACTATTACTATTTGATTGTGAATTCTCAATCAACTCCTGTTTACAATACTATTCTATGTTCCTTTTTATAAGCTTAAGGAACCCTAAACGCGTTAAGAGATAATGCTTATCTCTTCCTAAATTAACGCTAAGTGATAACTATTACTAATATTACAACCAGACTTAACTGTCTGACTAAGCAGTATTAACTTTAATACTGCCAGACTTAAGTTAATGCCGGCAGACTTAACTTGCTCTACCAGACTTAACTTCTATACTAACAGTACTTACCAGTACTAACTATCCTTATCAGTACTAACTATAACTAACAGACTTAACTTTAATACTAACAGTATTAAGTCCGTTTAACCAGTATTAAGTCTGTTTACAATATTTCCCTAACAACTTCCTCCCCTAGCTTGATCTTCATTCATTAACCTTTCAAGGTTAAAATTTCCACCTCTGTTTTGGTTGAAATTGCTCTCCCGGTTTTGGTTAAAGTTATTCCCCCGATTGAAATTGTTAGCATTATTAGCTTGAGAGTTCTGAACGGGTGGAAAACCTGGAGGTCTAATATGATTTGCAACCATTTGAGGTCGGAAATTGGAGCTTACTTGGTTGTAATTAGCTGCAGCGGCTTGTGACACATACTCAGAAATGTTGTCCCGATAAACGTTGTCATGAGTGGCTGGACAGTTCTGATGAGAATGGGCACCACCGCAAGTAACATCAGCAGAAGCTTGGTTCTTCTTGTCTAAGAGCAATGCTCGGACAATATCCTTTAGTTCAGCAACATCAGATGAAACAGCTTGGGTGGAAGAGTTTGTACTTACCTTGGCAACAACTGCCTTAGCTCGTGTTTGACGAACTTTGGACTTGCTCTCGATGATTTTTAAACATTCGCGAGGCATTTTGTCCAAAAAGTTTCCACCTGCTGCGGAGTTCAATGAATCTTGATCATTAATGTTCAAAGCATTATAGAATGTATCAAGTTGATGCAATTCTGAGAATCCATGGTGTGGACATGCCCTAAGTAGATCATTGAAACGATCCCAAGCCTCATAAAACGATTCATCGAACCTTTGCTGAAATCTGGTGATCTCATTGCGAAGATTCGTCGTTTTAGAGGGAGGGAAAAACTGGTTGATGAATTTGGATACAAGATCGTCCCAAGTTTGAATAGATCGAGGGGGTTCTTTTTCTAGCCATATTCGGGCTGCTCCCTCGATAGAGAATGGAAAAAGCATAAGCTTAATCGTAGCAATTGGAACATTGGGGACCCTCATTGTGGAGGTGATCTTGTTGAAGTAACGGATATGAGCATGCGGGTCTTCTTTGTCATGACCGAAGAACTGTTTGTTCTGGACAAGATTGATTAACCCATGCCTCAGTTCGAAATTGTTTGCCACAATTTCAGGAATAAGGATTGCGTCCTCGTACCCCTCGGTGGGTGCTTGGAGCAATTGAGCCATAGTTCGAGTGTCTGCCATTGGCTCTACGTGAGGATCTTCCTGAAATGGGTATTCAATACGAAGAGGTTCGATAATAACTGGCGGTTCTTCTGGTGGAGGACGCTGCTCACGGGACTGAGATCGAGTGCGCATGCACAAAATGGAAATAAAAAAGAAGTTACACTAATTTTTTTTTTTTTTTTTTTTTTTTGGATTTTTGGATTTAAAATATATTCACAATCTATTTTAAACGGACAAGAGATAGACAACTTAAGCCAAATAATCGATCTTACTTCACGGTAGCTCTCAGAATGAAAAACGCACAGGTGAGCGGAGGAGTAGGAATAGCGCGAAGCTTATTTCTCCTTTCGGGTCGTAGTTCCTAGGAACAACCCTCCTTATACCCACTTTATAGTTTGTCAATCAGAATGAGGTGAGCCGTATATCGTAAGTGACACAGAAGGCAAGTTTTAAATCTTTGGTTCGATTGGGAACTCAGTAGTTCACCGGAACTTATTATGATAATACCTCAGTGGAGAATATTATATTTTGGTATTTTACCAATTAGTGAATTTTAATTTTTTTTTGGACAATTTTTTTATATTTTTGTTTTTTTTTTTTTTTTTTTAATTTTTTTATATGATATGTATTAATAAAAAGAAAATAAAAATATTTTTGTTTTTTTTAATATGATATATTAGCATAGAACATGTAGATCAAAGTCGGATAAAAATCGTAGCAAATGCCTCCCCGGCAACGGCGCCAAAAATTGGTTCGTGGTATAGTATATATATATAAAATAACTCAAATGCAAATCTCAACCAAATGCCCTTAACCAAGGGAAAAAGGCTCAAATCTCACATAAGAGATTAAAATTATAGAATCCAATTATAAAAGAATTCGGAAGAGATATTCCCGGGTCGTATGTCCCAACGAGGCTGCAATTGAAAGTAATCCTGGTTTGATGAGAAATTGAATGATAGGAGATTTTTAGATTATGATGAAATACTGATTTAGTTACAACTAAAATTAAACTAAATAAAACCTAGTTTTAATCTACGGAACAAAATTGTAGTTATAGGGAAAATCCTAAAATTAAATCTATACTAAAATACGGGGAACAGAATCAGGTATCGGGAAACCTAAATACTAAAAATTAAGAAAATAAATGCTAAATTAAATTAAAAATCAAAATTAAATTCTAATTAACTTAATTTGAAAAATAAAAAAAAACTAGAATAAAAAAACGAGGTCGTTTGAATGTAAACGAAAGAACGGTAAAACGCACTCGGTAAAACGGGTCTAAGACTGAAATTTAAGAAAAATAAAGCCTACACTAAATTTTATATTTTTCCTAGACACTAAATGACAAAAGAAAATTTTATAAAAAAGAAAAATATTTTTTTATTAATTTTTGGATTTTTTATAAATTTTTAAAGATTAAAAACTAATTAAAACTAAGAAAATAGAAAAAGACAAAAAATAAAAGTTATAAAAATTCTGAAAAAATAAAATTAAATAAAGAAAAAGTTAACAATTCTAAAAATATAAAAATGCCCAAAAGTTACTGTTTAAAATTAAAGTAATTAAACTAATTAAAATTAAACCTAATTTAATTAATTAAATTAAATAAAACTAACTAAAGTTAACTATAGGGACTAACAGTGAAAGGACACAAGGACTAACGGGGAAACAACAAACTGACAAGGGGGACTAACAATTATAACTATAAAAGACAAAATTACACAAACAGTCCCTGAAGTGGACCCCGATTACAAAGCAAGTCCAAACAGCTTATTATCAAAAAGCTATAAAAGCAAAGTTGTTAAGGGGCTCAAGGGGAGCAATTTTCATAATAAGCACTTAGCCTCAATCTCACTAAATAAGCCATAAATTTAAGCTTTTGGACTGACAGTACTTTGAAAAGGCTTATGAGCTTATTTTTCTGTCTTATTGGGTTTTAAGCTGCCAAATAAGCTACAACTATGGGGGACAGATAAATAGGCTAGGGGAGTCCTAAATAAGCTAAGGGACCCTAGAATAAGACCTAAAATAAGCTGAAAAAGCTACAAGCTATATTGACAGTTTTAAAAGAAAACAGAAAAAAGGGAACTTTAAGCCTAGAATTAAGCTACACTAAAAAGCAAACTAAAGGAAATAAGCTGGAAAACCTAAGAGTGGGACCTATAAGCTACATGAAAAAGCAAAAATATCCTAGTGTTGTTATTGAAATAGCTAGAAAAAGTGGGGTGAAATTGGATGCTCAGCACAGGGGAAGGTACAAGTGTGCTTAAGGGCCTTTTTAGGTTTATGAAAAAGGACCAAAAAAAAAAACCTCAAGAGCTTTTTAGCCAATCAACCACAAACAGATTAACATGTGAGGCAAATGGAGCTTATTCCAAACTATGAGAGCTTAAGGTTGAGTTAAACATGCTGGTCTTGGGGCTGCAAGTTGGCTGTTTTTCAAAGAAATGACTTAATGGTGCTTTGACATTCACTTGGTGAGGTTAAAAGACAGAACAAGGGGGGTTTTGGAAAGAGCTAGTAACTACTCTAATGCGCACAACAAAGTGTTGCTTAAGATGGAATACAACAGCTTAAAGTGGTTTAGCTCACTTTGTGGCTTATATAATTTTGTCAGATATAGAAACCCTAAAAACTTATTTTCAAACTAAAAAATGATAAAGAGAGCTTAATTAAACCCTACACACTCAGCCAAAGTGGCTTGAGTGTTACCTACCCATTACAAATCCCTTTGACCCATTTTGGGTTAAACCAACACTCCCTTAACATATAATAATGGGATTTTTTAAATGATTATTGGTAGAAAGACAGAAGAGATAAGTGATTACAAGTGAATTTAAATAACTTTTAACACATATTTAAACGATTTAAACAGAATTAAACAGCTTAAATTATATTCCAAATTTCGACAAATAGCAATTTTCACAAACACTCTTAACTTTTATTAAAACTGAAAGTATTACAACATAAGCTTTAAATAAACTGAATACAATACTCTTAAAGCAAACTTAATTAAATTTTACACTAAGAAAAGTAAAAACAGGGATGTGGTAAACTCGGCTTGTTCTCTTCTCTTTTATAGAAGCTCTCAGCCTTCTCTTGGACTTGGGATGTGCTTGCTGTGAGAGTACAAAGCCTCCCAAGCAATCCTAGCCCTTCATTGTCTTCACAGCATTCTCAGCCATGGATGGGGGCTTCGGGTTGTGTTAATTGCCAAGTGGGAAGGATATAGGGGTAATGGGGAGGTGGGAAATGGTGAGGGGGTTAGCTGTAGTGTACTAGGGAGGTGGTTTGGGAGTGAAACCGTGGGGAAGGGAAGTGGTATGGTATGGCGGGAAGGGGTTTACAGTACCCTGTTGTGGTTCAGGTTTAAATGGGAAGAATGGGGAAGAGGCAAGAGTGCCCCCCCATCTTTCTTCTCTTTTCATTTCATTTTTAAGCCAAAAAACAGTTATAAACGAGTTTTAGAAAGTGACAGTTTTGGTCCTTGTGGTTTTATAACAAAAGAATAAAAGAGAGGTTAGGGTAATTGCAATAATGGTCCCTGCGTTTTATAACTTAAAAGAATAAAAGGTAAATTGCAAAACCAGCCCTTGTGTTTAAACATAATAAAAGAATTGCCATTTGGCAGTTTTAGTCCCTCTCTTTATTTCACCATTTTTCTTTTATAAAACACTTTAAAAATTGGCAATTTAGCCCCTAAAGTTTTATAAAAAGAATTGTGGGCTTTTGTTGGGCTTTTGTTATTGGGCTTTTGGGCTTTTGTGTTTGGGCTTTTGTTATTGGGCTTTTGGGCTTTTGTGTTTGGGCCCAATAAGGTACAGGTTTGGTTATTGGGCTTTTTCAAGCCCAATAAGATTATGAAGTGGGTTTTGTGTGTACAATGGCTGAGATTGGCTGTAACTGGGCTAGGATTGGGCCTTCAAAGTCTTCACAGTCTTTGTCAATTGCACACAAATGGGCTGTTGAAATTGATTGAGGGCCCATTTGGTCTTCACAGTCTTCATAATTATACTATTGGGCTTCTTGCAGCAGCTACATATTCAGCTTCAGTTGTTGAAGTAGCCACTATTGTCTGCTTTTTGCACTGCCATGAGATTAACCCCCTTCCAAGAAATTTGCAGCCACCAGTTGTTGACTTCCTATCAAGGTTAGCAGTAGCATAATCACTGTCCGAATAAGCAACTAAGTCTAGTGGAGATTCTCTTGGATACCATAAGCCTAGCTTTGGTTTTCCCTTGATGTACTTGAAAATCCTCTTGACTGCATAGAGATGGGACACCTTTGGGGTTACTTGAAATCGCGAACAAGCACAAACTGCATACATTATATCAGGCCTTGAGGCTGTCAGATACATAAGACATCCTATCATGGATCTATATAGATGTAAATCCACATCAGGACCTCCTTCATCTTGAGCCAAAGGGGCCTTTGTTTCCATAGGAGTAACTGCAGACTTCACACTAACAAAGTCAAACTTCTTCAGGATCTCAGCAACATACTTGTCTTGAGATATAAAGATCCCTTCTTGGCTTTGCTTGACTTGTAAACCGAGGAAAAATGTAAGCTCTCCCATAGCACTCATTTGAAACCTCCCTTTCATTAAGGCTTCAAATTCATCACTCCAAGACTTCTTTGTAGATCCAAAAATGATATCATCTACATAAATTTGAACTAGAATGATATCCTTTTTGTCCTTCTTTATGAATAGAGTCTTGTCTATGGTTCCCCTTCGATAGCCATGCTTCTCTAAAAAGGTAGATAGAGTAGCATACCAAGCTCGAGGAGCTTGATGTAGCCCATACAAGGCTTTAACAACCTTATACACTTTCTTGGGGTGATCTGGATCAACAAAACCAGGAGGTTGAGAGACATAAACCTCCTCTTCAATAGTGCCATACAAGAATGCACTCTTCACATCCATCTGATAGACTATAAACCCCATATATGAGGCAAAGGCTAAAAATAACCTTATGGCTTCCAATCTAGCCACAGGTGCAAAAACCTCATCATAGTCTATCCCTTCTTCTTGCCTATGACCTTGAGCTACCAGCCTTGCTTTGTTCCTGACAACTACTCCCCTCTCATCCTTCTTGTTCCTGTATACCCATTTAGTTCCTATCACCTTAGCACCATTGGGTAAATCAACCAAGACCCATACTTGTTGAAGCTTGAACTGCAACAGTTCTTCCTGCATAGCTTCAACCCAGCTTTCATCTTCAAGGGCTTCTGAGACTTTCCTTGGTTCAGATTGAGATAAAAAGCAAGCAAAAAGACAATGTTGTTGATCTTTATGATTGCTTCTTTGCTGTGCTTGTATGTAGCTCACTAGAGCATGAGCTTCAGTGATCTTCTTGAGAGAGCTTCTAGTCTGAACAGGTGTATTGGGATCTCCAAGGATTTGACTTTGAGGATGAGCATTGTGAATCCTCAGAGTGTGGTTTGTACTGACATCTACCTCATCTGGTAGATTGTTGAAATCAGTAATAATCCCATCATCATCATAAGAAGCCTTTTCAAAGATACCTTCACTTGATTTATCATAAATCCTTATTTCAGGCATCTCATCATCATCTGCATCAGAGAAGACCTCTTCTTCATGATCAGCACTAGGAGAGATAGCTTCAATATTGCCAGGAGTAACTTCCTCAAAACCAGTATTAAGATTATCACTACCAGTATTAACAGGATTAGTACTGGTAGGTGCTGTTGCAGGTACTGGTCCTAAGTGCTTCAAAGCAAGAGCATCCAGCTCTTTTCTAAAGGTCATAATGTCATCAGCAGACTTGGATATTGGTGTAGAAGATGGCTGCTTAGGGGAGTGGGTCTTCTTTTTAGCAATCTTTTCAGAAACCGCTGCTTTTCTAGTTGCTCCAGTCAGAGATGTAGAAGAAACCACCATCAGGTCTGCAGCCTCCTCAGTCTGCACATCAATATCAATGACCTCTTTTGAACCTGCAGGGTTAGCTTGATTTTGCAAAGAGACAGGTATATAGTTCATAGAGTCTGTAAGATAGTCTAAGTCAAACATCCACCTATGGCCTATTCCCTGTACATTGGGTTTTTCCTCAAGAAAGTTGACATGAAGGTTTACTTCAACTCTTTTGGTTACTAAATTATAAACCCTAAAGGCTTTACTGTTCACAGAGTAACCAACAAGAAAACCCTCATCAGATTTTCCATCAAACTTTCCTAGTGGGCTAAGAGTATTGAGAATGGTAACATGGCACCCAAATGGTCTTATGTAGCTAAGGATTGGTTTGTGGCCAAACAAAAGCTCATAAGGAGTTTTGTTCTGAGGCTTGGTCACTCTTACCCTGTTGAAGGTATAGCAAGCAGTATTGACTGCTTCTGCCCAAAAAGTGGTAGGTAAGTGTGAGTCAGCTAGCATAGTCCTAGCAGCCTCTATAAGGGTCCTATTCATTCTCTCAGCAACCCCATTTTGCTGAGGAGTTCTTGCATTACTAAACTCCTGTTTTATACCCTTTTCCCCACAGAACTCAAGCATAACCCTGTTTTTAAACTCTGTCCCATTATCTGATCTAATGATTTTTACTTTTTGATTAAGTTGGTTTTCTATCTGTCTTATAAAAGTCTTAAGGATGTCACTAGTCTCATCCTTTTTGGCTAGAAAGAATACCCAACAAAACCTTGAACAGTCATCAGTAATCACTAGACAGTAACTTGCATGGTTGATACTCCTCACAGAGGTAGGTCCAAATAAGTCCATATGCAAGGTGTGTAATGGGTGGGTCACATATCTGTCAATCTTGGCCTTACAGGAGGCCTTGTGTTGCTTTCCCTTCTGACAAGCAACACAAGTGTGGTCATTTTTGAAACTCTTGGAAGGTAACCCTCTAACTAGATTTCCCTTCACAAGTTTATTTAAGTTTTTGAAATTAAGGTGACCTAACCTCCTGTGCCACAATTTAGCTTCATCAGATGAGGCTTTTGCTAATAAACAAGTGTATCCTTTTGAAGAAGCAACATTTTTCATATCAAAAGTATACATGTTGTGTTGCCTAGGAACTTTAAGAAGGACCTGATTTTCATCAGGCATCTTGAAGTCAGAGGACACCACAAAACACTCTTTTTCAGTAAAAAGTACATTTAGCTTTTTATCACATATCTGAGATATGGAGAATAAGTTAAAATGTCCAAGTTCTTTCACAAAAGCCACATCATCAAAAACTAAATTTCCTAATCTAATTGTACCTTTTCCACTGATACTACCTTTACTTCCTCCAAAAGTAACAGATCCCACTTTGGATAGTTCTTGATAATCTTCAAGATGGGCCCTGTTACCAGTCATGTGCCCAGAACATCCACTATCAAAAATACCTCTATGCTCCATATGCTTCAGTGGATGATCCTGCACAATCAAAAAGAGATTAGTTTCTCTTTGGGACCCAGGCCTTCACAGGCTTGGGTCTGCCTTGTGGACCTCTAGAAACATTAACATTTGAATCAGGGGTTGGTCCACTATTGGTATTGGAGAGTGGTATTACTTTTCTCCAAACACAACCTGCTGAGGTCTTAACAGCAGTGCCCATTTTGCCCTTAACAGCATATTTATTTGACTTGTGTGCTGTATTCCTTGAAAAGGGTCTATTTACAGGTGACCTTTGTTTTGAAAAACATTTCTTTGGACTTTTAAGATTCACCTGAGAAAGTTTAGGGCTTGTGTTGTTTGATACTGGTCTATTTACTCTAGCAGTATTAACATGCACACTACCAGAATTAACAGTTTGCTTGCCAGTATTAAATCTAGAAGCACCAGACTTAATTTGAGTGCCAGAATTAACATGCACACTACCAGAATTAACATGTTGCTTGCCAGTTGTTTGTTTTTTTTTATTTATTTTTATATAGTATTAAATCTAGAAGCACCAGACTTAATTTGAGTGCCAGAATTAACATGCACACTACCAGAATTAACATGTTGCTTGCCAGTATTAAATCTAGAAGCACCAGACTTAATTTGAGTGCCAGAATTAACATGCACACTACCAGTACTAACATTTTCATGACCAGTATTAACATTTACCCTACCAGTTTTAATAGTTTTGCTAGCAGTACTAAGGTTGGGTCTAATGTTACTTAGTTGTACAGGTCTGGGAGTGAACTGATTTGCTTTATTCACTCTGTTAGTGTTAGTCCAGGCTGGTGTGGCTTGCCGAACATTAGCATGAACCACCCTTTGGCTCTTAAGAGCAGCTTCCCTTGCCATCTTCTTCTCATAATAGTCACAGTCCTTAATCAAGTGACTAAGACTTCCACACACAAAACATGGTTTTCTTTCAAAAGAATATCCTGCACCTAAAACCTTTCATTCGTTGATTTCCAAAACTGTCTGGTTATTTATGTATATATAGGTGAGTAAGTCCACTGGAGTCCTAATGGTTATTTCCTAGGAGATTTTACATGCTGTGCACAACTAGGGTCAACTGTCTGTTTGGGTTTAGGCACTTATGGTGGAGTCTTTTGGGTGGCAATGGTAACTTGCTTAATAGAAGGTATAGGGATATGGTCATGGATAGGGTCATCATTGACTAAGTCAGTATACAGCTCCCTAGCTCCTCATCACTGTCATTGGAAGGACCATGGGTTGAGTAATGAGTAGAACTAGCATCAGACACAGTAGGGCTAAGGATGGAGTGTTGAGTCCATAATTTACCATACTCATACAAGAGAATCACAGACCTCCTGTTCCCAAGGGGTATAATCCCCCTAATAGATGGGGGACACCTTATATTCTACAGTTTGAATCTCAGAATAGTGGGATATCATAATATCCTTTAATTGGTTTCCCTAAAAGCCAAAAATACCCTCAACTTATCACTTCCTCATAACCTAGGACTTTAGCATATGATTGTATCCATAGTCCTAACCATCTTAACAGTTGAGCTCATCCCACAATCAATTAGCTTCCAAAGATTTTTAGAAGATGCAAACCAAGAATCAACAATTTTTTGTAAAGCATCTTTGTCCTTGACAGCCATTCATATTCTTCTATACTTTTTCAGCTTTTCATCTTTTTCAAAATTTGATTAGCTTGAAAATTTAATTTTTTTCAGTAAGAAGTTAGTCTGTTTGTGGGAGGCACTAAGCAGAGATTCATTTACAAACATCTAGCTTATGGGCAGTTAAGGCAGCTTCCTTGTCACCAAATTCATATTGCAGTTCATCATACTTAGCTTGAAGTGCATTATATGAATCTAAACACAATTTAGAGCACATGGATACCTCATTATAACATGAAAGCCCATTAGAGCATGAAGATTTCTCATCTGCCGTCTTCTCTAACATTGATCTGACCTCAGCATGGTACATCAAGGCTTCCATTTCAGTTCGCATAGGCATGAATCTTTGACCTCTACCTGCTTCCAGCCTGTTACCTTCCTTGAACCTTTAAACTTGCACTCCTGGCAAAATGCCTTTATGTGCAATTGAAACATTCAACTTTTCTCTTATCAAATGCCACATGCATTTTTCCATCCACTCTTGGCCGTCTGCCTGTTTTCTTGTAGAACTTCTTAATCTTTATTCATTGCATAGCAATCTGCCAATTTAAGCCATTTCTTCCAAATCCATATCATCAATTTGAATCAAGGTCTTCATGTATCAAATCCCACATCATCAGCATTTGTGGCTAGAAAAAGAATGGATAACTACATCAGCAAGACCAGGATCAGCATATTGGTTGTTGCTTTGAAGAGGATGATTATACAACTATAACTTCCTGAGCTGAGCGGTGGCTTATGCTTGTGAAGAGCTTTGGCTTGTGATAGAAAGGCCACTGCATCAATGTAAGGGAAGAAGATGATGTCTTTTGGATGTCTTGTTCAAAGACACTCAGATTATTGTATAAATCATCTATGACAGTGTGTCAAAATTCCCTTCTTCGTTCTCATAGTCATGCTAGACTGTACCTCCGCAGGAGGAAGGGACCTCAAAAACTGTGATTTGCGTCTTCAATCTGAAACACCAGCACCAATGGCATCTAATTGTGATAGGAGTTTTTAGAACCTATCAGACCCTTTTTCTAAGCTTTCCTTAGACAGATAGTAAATCCTCAAGACTGTTGTTACAAAACAGATATTTTTCATTTTCTTCGAGTTCTCATTACCACCAAACCGTTCTTGATGGCTTGCCCAGATCTTCTTTGGCATCATCCGTGCCATGAAAATGTCTGAGATGATCTTTGGAACACATTATCCAGTAAGAGTTCTATCTTTCCTTTCTTATCTCATCAGCAAACAATTCTTCCTGTGTGGGTTGGAGGAAGAACCCTGTATACACCAACCTTACCTTTGGTGACACGCTTCTTTGAAGTTCCCATTCTGAATCGACTTTCCAGACCTCATTAACTATATACTTAAGAAAAGTTCCATTTCCATGCGCCCCGATCATAATCATCTTTTTGAAGGACGTGGCAGTTTAATGTTGAAAGTGTATTTGTGTGAATATTTGTGGTGGTTTAGCAGAGCATCTCCTTTGTTTGGATTGCTGTACAGATCCATCCAAAGATGCATCATCATGAATAGAAAGTCCTTCATCATCATGAAGAAAAAATTTATGTTATGCAGACAAGACTACTTGATTGTGTGGAAAAAAAGGTTTTGATCTATGTTCAATCTTGTGTAAAAGTCCCATTGGTGTGCTCAGATACACTCTGTAGTCCTAATAACAGGAATCTAATGAGCCTTGAATGACTAATAGTCCTATGAATAAATCCAAATATACTAAAAGAGACGATGACTGTGTATATAAATAATGACGCGGAAAATCAATACTTATACCAAGATGAAACCAAGAACAAATACATACAATTGCTTTACTATTACATTTGATTGTAATACCATCAACTCATGTTTACAATACTAATCTATGAAATCTTTATAGGCTTAAGGAACCCTAAAAACACTTAAAGATAATTCTTATCTCTTCGTAAATTAACGCTAATTGATAACATATTTATTAAAATTACAACTGACTTAAAAAGTCTGACCAGCAGATTAACTTAAATACGCCAGACTTAAGTTAATTACAGGCCAGACTTAACATGCTCTACTAAGACTTAACTTCTATACTAACAGTACTAACAATTCAGCTATCATAACTAACTATAACTAACAGACTTAACTTTAATACTAACAGTATTAAGTCTGTTTACAATATTTTCCTAACAAGTTTGGGTTAAAACGGATTAGAATTGAAGAAATGAGGTCACGGGTTTGATTAGGGCACGTTTAGGGTTTTCTTGACTTTCTTGGCTTATATTTTGCATACTCTTGATTAGGAATGATGGAATACAGATCCTAGGGCTTATATAAAGTATTATCAATGAATTTGGTCATAGTTTAAGTTAAAAATAGAATTGAAATGAAAGAATATGTGTAGCTTGGAATTAGGGTTCATATAAGGCTTTTAGGGTTTTCTAGCTTTGTAATTTTATTACATTGTTAAAGAAAGGATGGTTAATGATATATAAAGGTTTCTAAACTTATTTTACGGGTTTACAATGACTCTTGGTTGCTTACTTGAGAATGAGATGGTCTGAAAATGAGTAAACAGATCAAAATTATAATTAGGGTACAATTAGGGTTTTCTGGATTCGTTTCTTGGATAATTGAGGTAGAATGATGAAATGATGATGGAATATGATTGAGGATGTTGTAATTTATGTTATTATAACTTATTTAAGAGTTGGTTTAGGTTTACAATGGATAAAAATCAAGAAACGGGTCATGATTTAGAAACTAGCTCGGTTTTAGGATTTAGGGCTTTGAATTAGGGTTTTGAGTATAAAAAGATGTATGAAAGCTTATGAATAGAATAATTAGGGTTTATACATTGTAGACAAGCGTAGTAGCTTGCTTAAGTGGTGGTGAATAAATTAGAATGAAAACGGAGGTAAAACGGCTATTTTTAGATCATGCTTAATGACTTGTACATTGGAGCTTTTAGTAATTGTACTTTGAGTTGAAGGATTTATATTTCAATGATGATGTTATATTGCATTTACATATGTCTTTATTAAGCTTGTGCATACACTTTATGGTTACCCTTCCATGAGATTATGGTTTATGCATCCGATACTGGTTTAAAGCTCGTTAATATTATATGAAGTTTGCAAATGGTAACCTTATAGGAGATAATGTACCTTGTAATAATGAAATTATGATATTGAATTTGACATGTAATAATTTAGCTTGACATATATGAAGATATGATTTGCCATAGATAGGTTGGCCTGAGCCCGTTTAACTTTAGTTGTGCAGGTAATATTGCATATTGAGATATTGGCAAAGTAGTAATGTAAATGTAATAAAGCGAAAAAATTTCCCTAAAAAAAAGTGAATCATATATAACTGATAGATTGTACATCACTAAGCTAAATAGATGATATTTACAATTATGAAAAATGTGGGTTGTTATCAACAAAGCTCTGATTTAGCAGTTGAAAAAGCCGATTCTTGTCTTCAACCCAATATACTTCTTGTTTATTCTGGTTAATATGTCAAATGATTTTGCAAACATAGAAAAAATATTTGATAAAGTCTCTGATAATACGAAAAAGTCCTAAAATTGACGAACTTCCGTGGGTGTAGAGGGACATGCCCAGTTCTTACCTGCTTTCAATCTGGCGGGGTCACCAATGAAGTCCTTGACTATCAATAAGTGTCCAAGAAATTGCCACATATAAATTCCAGAATCACAATTGGAGAGCTTGCATACAACATCTCTTAGTTGAGAAATACTAAGATCATTCTCAGATGATTTTGGGAGTTCTTCTTCGTTACTAGAGTAGATGAGAATATCATCGATGAAACACTAACACAAATTTAACCAATATAGGATTACACACATATTTTATAGACCAAGAATCCAGCATATGCTTTAGTAAAACAAAATGAGATCACTTGACATTCAATAGTGGTCCGTATCTTGTTCTGAAAGCAGTCTTAGGAATATCTTCATCCCTTACTCTCAGTTAATGATAACCTAATCATTAGGTCTATTTTTTGAGAATACACTATAAACCCTAGAGTTGTCGATAAATCATCGATTCTGGCTAATGGCTAACGATTCTTTACAGTAAGTTTATTCAACTCCCGGTAATCGATACACATTCTGAAAGACCCGTCTTTCTTTTTAACAAATAAGACAAAAGCTCCCTAGGGTGAAGTACTTGGTCGTATAAAACCTCGGTCTGATAATTCTTGAAGTTGATTAGATAGATCCTTCAATTCGAAGGATCTAATCTATAAGGTGCGCGGGCTACAAGTGTTGCTCCGAGAATTAGATCGATTTGGAATTCTACTTGGCGAATGGGAGGAAGGCCAGGTAGATCTTCAGGAAAAACTTCTGGGAATTCTTTGATTACTGGGATATCATCTAGTCGTTTCTTCGCTGGCTCTTTCATAATTGGCATACGAAAACTTGACATCCCATGGATATATACCTTTTGGTTTTTATACAAGATATAAGATTTAGTCGGGTCTTACTTCGGTCACCTCGAATGATCAAAGTTTCACCGTCGATGGGAATGTGGACGACTTTCTCGTCACAGATGATCCTAACATGATACTTGGATAACCAATCCATACCAATGACAACGTCGAAACTACCGAGTTTAATTGGCATGAGATCAATTTCGAAAGGTTGATTTAACAAAGTTAGGGTGCAACCCTGGATAACGGTGTTTGTGCTTACTAGGTTTCCGTCAGCCATTTCGATATCGTAAAAGGTATCTATTGTAATAGGCGGGATATTTAGCATAGAGGCAAGAGATATGGATATGAAGCTTTTATCGGCTCCGGAATCAAATAATACTCTAGCTAAATGCTGGTTTAGGAGAAACATACCCGTAACTACGTTTGGGTCTTGATGAGCTTTCCTATCCCTTAGCATGTAGGCTCTTCCCTGGGCATTGATGTTGGTCTTTCGGCACTGATTTGTATAATGCCCTTTTTCTCTACAAGCATGACAAATAACAGTCACTAGTATTTGATTACTTCTAGTGGATGGCCTCTTGTTTTGATAGTTCTTGGTCAAATGGCCCACCTTGTTGCAAGTATTACACTTAACAGTACAAGGTCCGGTGTGATGTAGATCACATTTTCTACATAATGGGAGGTTTTCGGCATACCTATTGTTCTCAGCAGGAGTGGCAGCATAAGCTTTGACAGCTTCTTGCCTTCGGTTCTGTTGTGGTTGGTGATTATTGTAGTGGTTGTTGGTGTTGGTGTTACGGTAGTTGTTGTTGTTGCGGTAATTGTTGTTGTTGTTGAAAGTTCTTCTGTCGTCAAACTTTTGTTTGTGGTCACTTGATACATGAACCGGAGTGTTCTTTGTTACCTGATCTATTAGCCTTTGCGCTATGTTAATGGCTTCCTCTAAAGTTTGAGGCTCGAGGCAGTTAGTGCAAATATTACGAAATATAATCTACACAGTCCTCATTTGTTATGTTGAATACAAACACGTAACTTATCATCATACGCAAAATGTATAAGTAAACTCCGTAATCGTATGATTGGTCTCAACATACATCAACATCTCTCCATGTCTCGACTCCTCGTATGTTGCAACACATGTTCGTACATGTTTGTTATGTTGCATTATGATCAAACCTCATTTCACATTTTGCATTCACAAGTATTTTTAAAGCAATAAACCGTAGTAACAAACGTTTACAATCAACATAGGCTAAGTGTTTTATTAATGACAAAACATAACAAACCATTTTTCTCAAACCTCTTATTATCTCAAAACATGATTTCTTTACTATCTCCCAACTTTGTAGAAAAGCACATGCAACTTGAAAAAGTGTACAAATCTTTTTAAACCCTAACTTTACACAAAAATCATCTACACTTATTAAGTTTAATTACTTCATTTATATAAATCAAATGCAGCAAATCCAAGGAAAAATCTCATAAGATACACAAGATTTCTTCAGAGATTTTGCAAATACATAAATCTGGATTTAGTTCCTGTAATCCTTGCCCTTAGTTTTGCAAGCTGGTGCCATCTGTCAACAGCACCGGCAGAACCGGCATACATTAAACTTTTTGGCTATAAATACCAAGCCTTTCTCATGTTTCACACACCTTCCCACCCAATTTCTCTACAATTCTCACTCAGAAAGATCAGTAGCATTAGTCCATTAAACCACCCTCAATCTCATGTGATCTAAATACTTCTAACATACATCTTGTTCTAAGCATACTCTTATATGAACCTACCAAAGCAAGGCCTTGAAGATCTTGCCCATTTCCATCCCACCATCAAACATACCATATGAAGATCACAAGATTAGTAGATCTCATCATCTACAACCATATAAATGCTTCTCATCAATTGGAAGATAATTTAATTAGGCATTTATAACCATTAGACACATTTGTTATGAATCATCATTTGTATCCTCATTGTAACATTTTTTGTACCATTTGATTTGGGAAAGACAAGATGGTTTATGTGTTTGTCGATAAAAACACTAGGTTTGTTATGTTGGGCTATTAAAACAAAACGGGGTTTTGGGGTTGGTTCTACCCTTTGTGAAAGAACCCGTAATTTAGCTTTGTACCGGATAAAGTGTAAGTGACAATGGGTTGGTTCTCCCGGTGATTAGGACTCGATATTTAGCTTAGTACCGGATAAAGTGTAAGCGACATTGTGTAAGGTTTTTCTCCGCCAAAAAGGGAGCATGTTGATCTAGTGAAGTAACTCTCGAGTTGGGTACTCAAGGAGTAGAGTAGGGCGGAGAGGAGCTCCATGACCGAACCACTATAAATCATCGTATTCGGTTTGCTTTCTCTTTACATATCGTTATTTATTTACTTTATAAAAATCTTATTATTTCTTGATGTTTATGCTTGTTAACTCGATATAATTCATGTGGTCTATTATTAGTACTTTCCTATCAAGTCACGATTGTTCTGGCATTTGATACAAAAAGTTTTTAGATCTTAATCGGAAATGTATTCACCCCCACCCCTCTACGTTTTCTATAATTGGTATCAGAGCCATGTGGCTCTAGTTTTCAAAACAAATGGTTTTTAAAACCGAGTACGATCCGTGTATCAAACTATCCGAAAAGCGGGACTTAATATGAAAAGTATGTCGTTGTTTTATTCTTAGAAGTCTTGATTGTTGAATATCGTTGTTATACAAGCTTGAATAAGGTCTAAAATCTGTTATATAAGTTTACCTTAAAGCCTACCAAGTGTTGACTCTTTTCGTCTGGTCAAAATAAGCATTTTTGGAAAATTCGTTCAGACCGGTGGTTATGTTCAATAACAAGCCGGTTCCATTCAAGGAACAGAACCGGCCAGCCGGTTCTATAGTACGCTTTACAAAAATTTAATCAACTTCAAAAGGTCATAAAAACTTAACCGTAAATCCATACAAGTCGTGCCACCTATCATTTCGAAGATAATTGAGTATAGTTTCTAATAAAGTAGGTTAGAGGTACTGATTATAAGTTCAAGTAAGTCGAATTTGCAAAATACCACAAAGTGTCTAAAATTTCAAGTTTTGTATTAACATAGAAACTCAAACCTTTAAGGTCTGATTCAATTTTGGTTGGTAACTTGAAACTTTGATACATCCTTTGACCCAAATCTAGATCGATAATTAGGTTGTCTAAGTTAAATTACCTGATAAATCATAAATAACTTGTTGTAGAAACTTTGTATGTATATTAAAGTGTATGCGGAATCTACACCTTAATACTCTAGAAGTAAAATCAATGAAACAATAATCTTGAACAACAAAGATATAACCAAACGCTCCAATATTATTAGATTAATAATATGAGTACTCTTAACTTAAACTGGGGGTTTACAACCTTATTATTTGGGAACTTTTCTCAATCAACTTTATAACTATGAAAACTGATAAAGATACGTCGCGAGTTTTTTGTGATATCTCAACTAATGCCCTAGAGCCTCCTTTTATAGAACACATTAGTCCTAGTCGCTTACAATACATTCCTAAGATACTTAATCTTTTCTAAACATAAACGAAATCTCTAAATAATTACATTATGTATATCTTGTACATAAATATCTCAACACTTATCTTCACACGCATTCTTGTTCTCCAAACAATCTTTATCTCTTTAAGTCGTCTTTATCCTTTTGACAGTAGAAAGTCTTCAAACAATTGTAATCCTTCTACCAGCAGCACTAATAAACATAAGCAGTAGTAACATTAGTACTAGTAGTACTAATATACACTAGCAACCCCCCACAGTATACTTTTACTAGCAGTCTTAACTTTTACTACTAACAGCACTAACTACTTACCTTATATTTTTAGTCTTCAACACTAAGCAGTCTTAACTTCAACTAACATCAGTAACTTTATGCTATCAGTACTAAATTATACTAATAGTAGTAACTTGTAGTGGTAACGTTATACTACCAATGAATTAACCATTAGACATAAATTTCCATTATGTACCTTAGCAGCATATACTTCAAGACTCCAATGAAGTCCCTTTTAAACCCAACAATCCTCCCCTAAACTGATAGTTTCATCTTCTGAACCTTCAAGTTTCTTCTATAAAAGTCTTCATCATACACGCAGGAAGATGAGTTCAAACCTTTCAAATACCTTTTGTTGATTCACCATAAGCTTTAGCAGTTGATATCACATCACATTTTGATGATCATTTGAAGTTTCTTGTTGAGCCATATGGTGATGGTAATTGGTGAGAGGGGGTAACTCTTTTCTTGTCTCTGAGTGCAGCAAATGCTTTTCTTCTTTTCCTCCATCAGTTCCATAAATATTTTTGCTTTCCTCAATTGTCAATTCCTCTCTTCCTTTGATTGGAGTCTCTAAGCAGCAATCTATCAGCGTTCATCAAGCTAGTGTATTATTCCCCATGACTCAATCAAATGCTATGTTGGCATTTCTCTTGTTCCTTGCTAGCTTTTGCTCTTCTAATAATTCAGCATCAGGTATTCAACATGCTTTGCCTGCAAATGTTAGTTCATAGCCAAATATACAAACTCCAAAACATTTTCTTCTTAACAGCATTAACTATGACTAACTGTTTTAACAAATATCCCTTAAGTATAATTGGGGGGGGGGGGTTCCTAACATTTTAATTAAACTTAGAGTAATAATTGAGAAACTTAACAGTATTAATCCTTTACAAAACTTTTGACAAAACAAAAGAGATATAGACAGTTAAGGATTCAGCATCTCTAATACTTGAGACCAATGTATTTGAAATCTGCCTGCATCAAAACTTTTGTAAAAATCTGCAACATTTATATCAGTATGAATTTTAACCATTTGTATAAACTTTTAGTGTTGCAATCCTCCTTATAAAATGATCCTAATCTCTTATATGTTTTGTTTTAGAATATTGAACAGATTTTCCAATAATGCAAAATAGAGTACTGTAGCTGTCAATATAAATGACAATTACATGAAATAGTACCCATAATGCACAATTTTGTTTTTTAATCATAGTACATTTCCACAGCAACTAGTAGCAGTCACATATTCAGCTTCAGTTGTAGAAGTGGCAACCACATTTTGCTTTTTACACTGCCAAGATATCAACCTGTTTCCTAAAAACTAACAGCCTCCAATTGTAGACTTCCTATCTAGAGTTGCTCCAGCATAGTCACTATCAGTATAAGCAACCAGTTCAAATGGAGAATCCCTAGAATACCAAAGGCCTAAAGTTGGTATGCCTTTCAAATATCTAAATCCATCTGACTTCTAAGAGATTTGATGTCCTTAAGGCAGTAACTTAGAAAATCTAGCACATGCACATACTGCAAACATGATATCTGGTCTAGATGCAGTGAGATACATCAAAGACCCAATCATAGATCTATAGAGATGTACATCAACATCATCAGCATCTCCATCCTTGACCAAAGGTTTTCCAAATACAGGTTAGTTCAGGAAAGGTTTCAAGATCATCCTCTTAAAGGACATGTTTTGTTGCTTTGGGGAGATCTTAGGATGCTATTTAACCTAGATGAAAAAGATAAACTATGGATGAATCAACTGGATTAGAAATTGCTGAAATAGAAGTTGTATGAAAGTTGTGGAGTTCACACTCTGTTTATGGATGGTACACCTATGGAGATTAATATGATAGTAGAGAAAAAGTACCCACTGATCAAGGAATCATTGGAGAAGATGCTGAACTTGTAGTTAGAAGCTGAAGAAGAAAGTACTATGGCATTTAAGCTTATGAAGTTCATCAAATCAATGCTTGAAGAGTAGTAAAATGTTTGGATACATCCTACTAATGACCAAGATGCTTAAACTGAAGAAACTTGATGATTGACAAGTAAATATCAAGTTTAGGGGAGGATTGTTGGGAATTTTAAGTTACTACTGCCAGTACTACTTTACTACTGCTGGTTCAAGATTGATACTGCTGCTAAAGACTGAAGAAATAGACTAAGTAGTTAGTACTGCTAGTTATATTAGTTAGTACTGTCAGTACATTGTTAGTACTGCCAGTATAGTTAGTACTGCTAAAGTGATATGCATGAGATATATTAGGAATAGATATGCATTATCATTGTACGCGTTTTGTAAGCCCATTAGGGTTTCCTTGGTGTATAAAAGGAACCCTACGGCATAGTTAGAATTATCAATTCATAGTTAGTTATTATGTAACCTAGGCAGAATATTTGCAATCAATATATCTAAAGTTTTTAGTATTCTTTGTTCTTCTTTGTATTACAAGTTAGATTCCGCATAACTTGTAGTATTCACAATCATAGTTTCTCATATAGTTAGTTTGGATTTATCCAAGTTAACTAAGCTTTAACAAGCTAAGAAGATCTGCTCACTGGGACTTCACAAAAGATCTACTAGAAAACCCCGCAAAGTCAAGGGGAAATCTGTTGTTCTCGATCACTATCAAATGGTGCTCTCTGAAATGAAGCTCGAATTCAAAAAGTAGGAAACCATTCTTAGTGAAAATGCCATTAGTCTCTCAGAAAACAAGGATCATCCAAATGTTTGTCTCCTATACATGATTTATTGCCTTGCCACGCAAAAACCGTTCAATCTAGCTTACATAGCCAAGAGAATGGCAAGTGTGATCAAAAGTGACTTGATGGTGCTTCCCTATGCAATGCTCCTCACTCGTCTTTATAGGCATGTTCACACCACCCAGCCGATTGCTATCACGAACATTCACTTCCTCGCGGACCACGTCATGATCCCTATCACCGAAGGTCCGACACATAGGATAATGGTTGTTGGAAAATGGCCTCACCCGCAAACATCTTCTGGATCATCATCATCTCCATCTCCCACTCCTAATCAAGAAGAAAATGATCCGGTTGACAACTACACCCTTGATCCGGTTGTGTACATGAACCAACTTCCACCTATTCTTGGAGGAGAATCACCAAAAATCAAGCAAACGAAGGGGATGTTTACTGTAACACCCTCATTTTAGAAATATAGCAGCGGAAGCTAATCTGGGGTATTACTTCATGAATCACAGACACAACCATAGAAAACAACTCAAAACAGACGTTTTTAAAAGATACGCTATCATTCATTTAAAATCAGAGTTTTACAAAGGCAGGTCCCAAAATCTAGAAACATAAAATGTGAATGATAACAGGTTTTAGCCATCTTCAAGTCTATGCCACTCCATGCCATAAGTTGCTCAATTACCAGGGATAAACATGCATAAAATGTGTCAACACAAAGGTTGAGTGAAATTCATAGGTATATGATAAATAGTTTGAATACAAGTCATTATAAGTGATAATTACAATGAGTACAATCATTATAGAAAGTTAGTATTATTGCCCTTAGTTCATGAATCATATATATAAACTTAATAGAACTGGGAGTCTCTAACCAAGACATACTAGGAGTTACTATCCAAAGAGATACTAGGAGCTATTATCCAAAGAGTTATTGGGAGATATTACCCAAAGAGATATTGGGAGATACTACCCAAAGAGATATTGGGAGTCATTACCCGAATACATACTAGGAGTTACTACCCTAAGAGATACTTCCATGTACTTAGGCAATAATATATCAGGATATCATATAGTTTAGAATACACTTGTATTCATAGTTTATAACATGAATTCCCTTTAGGATTTAGAAAACAAGTATAAGTAGAATTATAATCTCATGTATCAGAATAAAGTATAGTTGAAAAATATAGTTTATAGCATGTATCCCCATCACGGGTTTAAGAAATATTTAAAAGGTTTAAAAGTGAGGCTATGAATCTCACCTTAACAGTACTGGGAAATCTGATTGATGGCAAAAGTATTTGAAATGAAAGTAACGGCTTCGTCACACACAACCTGGGGTAATATGTCAAGTCTTAGTTTGATTGTATATGTTTTATGTCATAATGTAATATCATTTTGATTGAAATATTATGGAAATATTGTATCACTGTTCGGGCCATCATAATTTAGAGGTCATTCAGTAAACGTTTGAGGAGCTAGGGCACTTTAAATCGTAAACCCAACAACTCAGTCAGAACGTAATACCAAGATGAAACCCCTTAATATGAAGCTCCCTAGTATTGTGGTACGATATAGATTCGGGACAGGATTTTTAAAAGCACATCGATGATGAATTATATAATAGTTATAACATAATCGGTTTTAAGCGTTTTGCTCAATAACTGGAAATGATAAGCACGTCAAGCGTTAATTAAAGTTATGTCTTATAAGGTTTTGAACACATTTCTACACTTTTTCAAAATGTTACATTTTAGACCCTTAAGAATGAAAAATGGCAAAATATACCCTTGGAGTTTTCACTTTTACAAGTTTGGTCCTTCTAGTTTAAAAGATGTACAAAGTAAACCTTGTACTTTGGAAAGTGACATAATAGACCCCTATAGTTATAACTTTGATAAAATGACATTTTCAGTCCCTTTAGTTATAAGTTTCAGAAAGTTACGATATATACCCCTTGCATAGAATACTTTTGCAAAACAAATCGACGAGACTGATGAGGTGTCATTTTATACACTTTTTCGTGGTCATTTAACCCCTTAAATCATGCAAATATGCCTAAAATACGTGCTTAATCATTTTTTTTGTGTTTTTAGCATTCAGGAAGCTTTTACAGGGATATACACATGACTTGAACTCATTTGGGGGAAGAAATGGGACAAGATTGTAGCTTTACAACAAAGTGGTTTCATGATATGCTCATAGAGTCTGGAGACAGCGTCACAATTTCCTAGCAACGCCGTCAAAACCTTCAAGAGACGGACGTCATGAATATGTGTGTCGGCGTTTAGCAATGTAACCGCCCTTCAAAAGAAGAAACCCTTAGAAGCTTCGGCGAAGCGACAAAACATCAGGAAATATTACGACACCCGTCGTGACTATTTCCTATATTATAGAGACTCGATTTTAGTGGTTTTAGGAACTTATGTGAACCTTTTAGGAGTTGAACCCTATAGTATAGTTTGAGTATAGCTGTTGTTTAGGTGTATTTTTAGGGTATCAATCCCTTAGTTGTATTCAGCTCCTAGAACACATGTTTTATTCATGTAATGTCTTTCTTAACTCCTTCTAATCTTCCAATAATGTCTTTGTGTGGTGTGATAGATTATTGTGCTTTGCTTCCTTTTAAATTTAGCTAGGGCTAGATCATGAGGTATTCTTATTGATTGCAATCAAACTTAGGTTGTAGATCTTTTTAATTTGTTCTTGGGATAGTTTGCCGCATTAGGACTCTAGAATCTCGGCTATAAAATAATTACATTAGCATAGACGTCTAGGGATATTAGAATGTGTGTAGTAAGGTTCCCCATCGGTAAACCAATCTTTCATAATACCTTACCCCTAATATGGTTGATCCCTCAAAAGTCTTTTAATGCATGTAATGTAATCTTAGTGGCCTTGTAATAGTCTTCATACTACCTTACCCGTGCGTTGCCTTTCAAATTAATATTAAAAGCATGAGGGTTTTGTACCAACCCGCCTAGGAAAAACACAAGGTGGTCATGTGAACGAAGAAGGAAACCGTCATAAAGGCATGTGTTTAACAGAATAGGAAATTTACTAAATGGATATTAACCATAGAATGTTACAATAACGTAGCCATAATGTATCAAAATCCCATATGCCGGGACAACATAATGATGATCAACCCCAAAAGGGCCTCTTCTTAAGTCTCACTAAGCTAAGTCACAAGCTCTAACTCTTTAGGCTTCAGAAATCTTATAACTAGATATATGGTACTCGATATCGTCCAACTATAATGTTGGTGAGCTCGTAGGTTTAAGACATAAAAGAAATCAAAGATTTGCTATGAAAGATATACAAGCAGGACAATAGTGAGTAAGATATACACATATAAGCACTCACACCGGCACACAACTGAACCTCGTGACTGTAAACACACATACTTTGGCCGGATAATATTCACCCTTGAACATGAGCCATACAGGGAGGTCCTGATGGGTTGGGGAGTGTCGCCTAAATAGTACTATTAATATATACCCAAGGCTCCAACCCGGAGTTAACAGTTATGTGTAATTGTATCCATCTAATTGCATACACATTGTAAGTCACATAATTGAAATCAAAACACACATTTGTCCAAAAGCATTAAAACATTGTATCACAACATAAAAAAATTTAAAAACATTATTTGATGATATCACTTTCCCCAGGAATTCCACATAGTAAAAAGGGGTGGTTACAAAACTCACCTTTGCGGGTACGATGACGAGATGAGCCACATACACGGTTCTATGATTAAGTAATAGGTGACCTCCTCGGAACATGTACCTTACTAATTACTACCTTATAGGAAAGCAAGGGGCACTAATTTGAAAACTCTTCGAAGATATGCTCCTGTCTTGTATGGAGATCTAATTGTTGAATAAGTATTTTAAATCTAGTTTAGATTGCAACACGTTCCTTTTCCCCTCTACAAAACTAATGAAATATGTCCCGAATTTAGGTCCACTTCGGGCGTTGGTTAAACCAACTTAACCATTCCATTAAATTTTTCCTCCTTGTATGTCTAAATAAAATATCTTAGGTATCTCTACAAAATTTTATAGACCTTTCCCATGTTTTTAAATTATTAAAATGCCTTTAACAAGTAAAATGGGTCAGTTATGGACATACCGTTTTATACATGCCATAAAATTGGTTTAAATTACCAAAATGCCTTTAACAAATAAAATATCTTGGCACAACTTTTAGGTTTAAGGTCAAACCTACGAGCTCACCAACATTATTGTTGACGTTTTCAAGTATCATTTTTAGGTGTTTCTGTTAAAGGTATGTGATTGATGTTGGAAGAGCAAAGATGTAAACTTAAGGGGATTGGGTCAAGATGGGTTTTGTTTATTTTATTGTCAAGTCTCAACTTGTAAAATTTATGTAAACCCAAATTTCATTTCTTTGTAAATTGTAAAGTGTATGATCTTGTATCTTGACCGATGAACGGTTTCGTCGCATCTCGTGTTTTCACCATTGACGAGGTGTGACAGATTGCTATCAGAGCCAAGGTTATAGTAAATGCCGGTTTTTATATAATAAAATAAAAACGCAACTTAACCAAAGTGAAGTTTGTTTTTAGTAAAACCTCGAACATGACGAAAGTCAACTAGCCCAAACAGTTCACGGTATTTCCTAAATTACGCATAGCCTGATCAACTATGCTTAATTAATGAGGGACTATGAAATCATGAGGTTAGTTTTCTAAAGTTATATTGGAGGAGGGAAGGGATGTGTGAGTAATGAGACCGCCTGAAAATGATAGGATGTAAAGGGATGAGAACACTTACGAGTGTTGAGTTTGAGATCATATTGTTTTTAGGATTGTCATGCTGCCTTAGTAGTAGTAGTGTGTGATGCCTCGAGAATGTAGGTAATTATCGCGGGTAGCGATGTTGATTGATTGATGTTGGTCGTGCTTGCCTTAGAGTAGTGCATGTTGCCTTGAGAGTTTTAGTGGAAATGTCGCAGGTAGCGATATGCATACAGGATATGCTTTTTGCTGGATTATGTGCTCTATTTGTTTGGACCAGAAAGAGAAGTTGCCTGTCGGTAGAGAACGCATGGGCGGGGTGTTTATTTGTTGGTTCGTATTTCTTCCTGATATATAGTATATATATATATATATATATATATTTTATATATATATATTTATATATTTTATATATTATTATATATATGTATGTATATATACAGTTACGAACGTCTAATTTCGAACGCTATGATGATTTGTATATGTAAGCATAATGATGCTGATAATTTTAATAATGATATTTTATGAAATATTTATACCCTTTTATCGTGTTATCACATGATGTCTATCCTAGTGTTTGTTGACCCAGAGATTTCCACCCAGGCTGACAGAGCTTAGAGCCCCCGAGTGCCCGTCATAGGATCCTTATGAGGCTATTAGGCAGGCCTATTTAGTTGAGACTGAGACACATGAGTCACCCCACGCTGTAGCATCACCCACTCCACTACCTGATAATACACCACCTACACATCATGCTGAGGATTCAGTGGATTCTGACACGTCCGGTGCGAGACCCACATCATCAGATTTCACCGCAACACTTTTACCAGATCACTCGCTTACCCATACTACACCCACCTTGGTTTCGTTTATTCGTAAGAAGCATGTGATGGTCGTGCGTGTTCTGCCTGCGATGTCACATGGGCTCTTTGTCAGTATAGCAGAGGTGGAAGCAATGTCCGATTCAGCGTTCTGTAAAAGGTTTAGGTCCTCTTACGAGAGTTCACCATCATCATCGCCGTCAGACATTCCTTTACGGAAGCGTTCTTGGGGAACATCTGAGTTAGTAGACGATGGTGAGGAGGAGGATGAGGACAAGGAGGCGGAGGAGGGTAGAGGAGAGTTTCTTATTCTAATATTAGTGCGAGGACGCAGAGGCTTGATGGTTCTTGCTGCAGAGGACGAGGGTCCTGCTACAGGGGACGAGGGTCTTGCTGCGGGGGACGAGGGTCCCGGTATGAGAGTTGAGAGTCTTGGTTGTAGGTGGGGATCAAAGCTGTACTCGTTGGGTAGAGCAATGCAACCAGGATTGTAGGAGACATCATGGGTGGAGCCTCAGGTTTGGGTTATGGGGCGTTGAGACGCCACGGATGAGATAGCTGATGAGAGGGGCCAAGATGCTAGGTGTACTTCGATGTAGGTCTAAGAGGTTCTAGATAAAATACTAGTGCCTGAGAGACAGAGAGCGTGTCAGCACTTAGGCAGCCCATACTTATACATGAGATCGTCCTAGGATGATAAGGTTTACTTTGATGTTCCTGTTTACCCACCACCAACACCACCTGTTCAGACACCGCCATCTCCTGAGTGGTTGTCTAGTTTACTTCTTGTTTCTCCAGCACCTTCTATCGTTCCTTCACTATTTCATCACCCATGATACCACTAACCGTTCCATCGCCTGTAGCTTCACCCGCTACGGCTGAGGCTGAGGGATTTTTGACTGAGTTGGGAGCCCAGGTCTGTGATGCTGGAAGGTTAATTCATGATCATACAGTACTATATTAGGGGGAGTATCACCATGCTTTATATTGAGAGGTATGATAGCGGATATAGGGGAGTTTCGTTTTACTAGGTCAGGGGCAATCAGGGATGAGATCTTCTCCCAGGATATCGAGTTAAGAAGCACTTGGAGCATGAGCAAAGAGAGGGTTTTTTGCAATGACTTTTGAGCAATTCCTGGAGACGAGTTTATTAGCACCTAAGAGTCATGGACAGGTCAGTACGGTATGCACAGAGAGCAAATTTGTGGCATGTCATTAGCGAGATACGTAGATAGAGAATACAGGAAGTTGCGATTATAGATCACAGAGGAGAGGCGTGCACGATTGGATTTGGCTGAGATTGTTGATAGTATAAGAAGAGGGCAGGAGCCCATAGGAGATGTGTAAGATGTATGAGGTTTGATTAGTAGTTTGTGTATATCACGAAAACGGTAGTATACGTCGGTTAGTTTCAGTATTTTAACTAGAAAAAGTTTTATCTTTTATAGTACGGTATTAATGACTAATCCTTATTTGTCGTCTAGTTGATTCGTATCGAAATCTTTTTATGGGATTAGTGAAAGGAAATTTTGTTCGGATTTTTTTGGTTAGCAGTTTTTTGTGTTTATAATCGGTTGGATAGATAAGATCAGTACTTGAGAGCACAGTTTCTCGTGCGTAGTTGTGTTACGGTTAGTCGCTCGTGTTAGGGCAAACACCCAATCCTTGTGAGGGTTAGTGTACGATTTAGTTGGTATATTCCGTAAACTTGAAATATATACAAGTTGTTCGATTTTACCATTTCGTTAGAAAGGGCTAATAGGAAGGTGAAGACGTGAGCATGTCACGGGGAGGACTGTTAGAAGGAATTTTAGTGATCGAATTTGAAACCTGATCATATTTTATCTTGTGTAAGCTTTTGAGAGGTATCTTGACCTATCTAAGTAAAGTGAGATTTAAGGTATTCGATGAGTAGGATTGATTTGAAAAAGTTTTTTTTAATGCTAATAAATGATGAGGTTTTAGATAATGATTACGGGTCTTCTTTAGAGAAAGGTAGAGCTTCGGAGTTTTTTAGTGTTGACCCAAGTAAGGTTTACTTGGGGATTTTGATGTGAGGTATTGTAGCAATAAGTACCGTATAAGTTCTTAAGGAAAGTAGAGTTGTGAGTGTTATTATTGTAGGCACAATACCCTGTAGGGTTTGGTCCCATTGGGTTGAATAATCGAAATTTTTGGCGGTGCTAATTATGTTAGATTAGTCGTCACATCAAGGAACTGGATCGTATTTAGGACACCTCGACTTTAGACTGTGTGACCTATGTTTGATGAAATTATGAAACTAAGGAGATAGAGGAAGGAACTATCGTGATTTTTGTTGAACAGATGTAGATTAACCATAGAAAGAATGTAGGGTTTTTGGACTGTGGAAAAAAAAAACTTATCTTTAGAGGAAATCAGAGTAACCTTGCTTGAAATAGGGAACTAAACCTAGTGATTTGATATGTTTCGTCGAAGGATTGGAAATTTACTATCGTGTTGTGGTTCGATGATTTGAGTTGATATTTTTGGGCGAAATTCATTTTAAGGGGGTTAGAGTGTGTTAACCGGTTATCTTGTCCTGGGTTAAGTATAATATAATATTATAATATTTCTTATATTGAAGTCTTATCGACCTTGTCAGTTGTCCCGGGGTTTGGTTTGGGTATACGTGGTAGGTTTTTTATAGGGTGGTTGTGCTGTTATTTTATAAAAGCTAGCTGGAAAAGTTGGACTTTCAGTTGACTATTTGCGTTTAAAAACGTTACGATTTAACCGAGGATATTTGGAGGAGTATGAATATTGAGAGAGGATATCACTTTTGATTGTCTTTTCCATTTCGAAAGTATTTTTGGTTGCTAGGTATTTTAAATAATTCCGGGGGGAAGATTTCCTAGGATCCTTGGAAATCGTCACGCAAACGAATATAACAAACTCGTAATTTTCATCCTATGTTTATTAATCCATCTATTTAAATTAGTTGCACTGTTAATTTCAATCTATTATTTTTATAAGATATACACACCTTTCTATACAAGAATTTTTTTGCTTTATCTTATATGCAACGTAAACTTGCATCTCTAAAGTAAACGAGGGCTCACGCAACTCCACCAATGATCATCATATAATCTATGTTTACTATCAGAGGTAAACCATCCTTATTATGTCAAGTATATATCTTAATATCATTTTTACCAAGTACATTCTTCATTTAACATACTTTTCAAAACGTTATTTCAAAACAAGCATTAAACGTTAAGTTGATATACAAAACCCCTTAATTATAATGTAATGCTAATACATACTAATATGAATGTGCTAAGCCCCTAAAGCGCTTGTGTACGAAGTATCATATACACAACATTTGAATTATACTTTTCCATCCTAAATTCATGTTACATTCTTTTCCTAAAGCATAATGTAAAAGATAATCATGCCTAAAAACACTTAATTAGGGTCATTTTAAGCTCTAAACCATGTTTAAACTTTTTCCACCAAATTTTGTATACATTGTTACTATAGAGCTTCCCTACTCAGAAAAATGTTATACCTAATTACCAAATTCATAAAACCTTAATAAACGTTTTAAATAACCTAAATCCTAAAATCCCTTATTTACCTTATATACCTTTTTTAAAACTAAACCATAAATCTTAATCTTAATCCTAATCCTAATAATAACACTAACCTTAATCATAAACCTAATATCTCTCAAACCTAACCCTAATCCATGAATTTAAAACCAAAAACCTAACCCAAAAAATAAAATGAACCCGGACACCTTTTTATCACTTTTTCCTAACCCATATTAGCCTGGCTAGCATCTACCACCTTATATGGACATCACCACACCAAATCAGCCTAGCAAGCCTTAACCATGTAGCGATATCATCTCCTTGGCCACCAAGTTTGTTCCTCTTCACACTCTTGGCACTCATATGTTAGCCGTACCCCCCTAATCCTCTCCAAACCTTTCATTGCTTACACCCCCATCGCCCTAATACTCATTCATAGCCTGTATTAGTACATCTATCTATCAACACTTGGAGCACCAAACCAAGGAAATTCAGGCATAATGGCTCATTATAGCCTGTATTAAATAAGCCGGAGACCAACCAAACCATTCTAACACATCTCAAAACTCAATATAAACAACTATGGAGTCTTTTAAAGCAGATCAAGAAGTATATGTGACGCACCCAAGATCAAAAATAGAAGACAAGAATCAAGAGAGAAAAGAACTCTTTGAAGTCATTACTAGTGTACAATCTTTGGAAATCCCATTTCGACCCACTTTGGTCAAGTTAAGCTCAAAGTTTGTTCAAAAGCTTATAATCTGTATTGAATGTTCATATCACTCCTATTAGCATCATTTTAAACTTTGTTTGATGAGTTGATTCCTCAAACCCATGTGTTAGTTATTAAAACCCAAAAAAGATCCCATTTTTTTCTAGCTTAACGAATTTTTTTTCTACTTTTGTTACGTATTTAGATAGTAGAACATCTTATTTTAGCTTATTCTAATAAGCTATAACCTACAAATATCATTTGGAACCCTAAAATAAGCTTGCATGGCTTTTTGGACTTGTTTTGCAAATGTATTCCATGCAAGGGGTATATACGTAACTTTTAAAAATTTATATCTTGAGGGGCTTGAAAATGTTCATTATTCTAAATTTTAGAAATAACTATAAGGGAAACTTTATTTTGCCAATAAGTTCTTAAAGTCTAAAGGTTTAAATTAATATATACTCTTTATATATAAAGGACTAATATTTGTAAAAGTTTATAACAAGGGTATATATTGCCATTTTTGCACAACTTAAAATATTAAAATATAATATTTTTATAAAATTATTATAAATTATATTAATATTATAATAACTCGACTTTTATTAAAAACTCGATACAATTATCGTTTATTAATCAACGATCGTCGGCATTATAAAAACATTTACGTTAATATAATAATTAAAGTAATCTTATCATCGACTAACTTTTAAAGAAACATAAATCTTATCGTTATCCACGTACTAAGGATTTCCATCGTGAGGGGTTCCATTTACGGTATTTGTTTTTGACGGAGTGTGTGGGTTTACAATTTGAAGGTGCCCTGCTCCTCAAAATCGATACTACATGGCTCTGGTGTATGATTAGATTCCGAACAGTGATACAATACTTCCATAAACTAATAAATCAAATATAAATGTTAAGCTCTGTAAAGTTGTGATACATAAACAATCAAACTAAGACTTGACATATTACCCCAGGTTGTATGACGAAGCCGTTACTTTCACTTGATATACTTTTTCCATCAATCAGATTTCCCCTGTTAAGGTGAGTTCATAGCCTCGCATTCTAAATCTTCTAATGTTTTCATAAACCCGCGAGGGGGATACATGCTATAAACCATGAATACGAGTATTTTTCCAACTGTATGCAATCCTGATATATTATTGCCTAAGTCCTTACTTTTGCCATTAAGACCCCACTATCATGAACCGTATATACTTTTCAGACGTAAGCGTGCGAATGCTAGTGAAATAGATCTATTTGGGACTGAGCTTCCCCTTTGGTGTACCTATACTTTCTGGTAACCAAACTCACTTCATTTGAATCATTATGGGGGTGTTTGGCAAAGGCACCCGTTGGGGCAACTTATTATGATTATTGATTATCTCAAGGTCTCGGTGCATGAGCTTAGGGCGAATAATACTGTTTTCTATAATAATTATACTCATTGCAATTATTACACTTATGGGTGTATAACAACGTAACCCACTATTGAACTTGTATTCAAACTGTTTACCATAAACATATGAATTTCACTCAACCATTGTGTTGACCTTTCTAGCACGTTTATCTCAGGTATTTAAGCAACTTATGGCACGGAGTGGCACAGACTTGAAGATGGCTAAATTGTTATCATTCAAACTTTATGTTTTCATGTAGATTTTAGGATATCTGTTTGTAAAAACTCTGATGAAATAATGAATGATAACTTATCTTTTAAAAATGTCTCTTTTGAGTCATTTTCTATGATTATGAATGTTGTACTATGAAATAATACCCCAGCTTAGCTTCCACTGCTATATGTCAAAAATGGGGGTGTTATAGATTGGTATCAAGAGCCACGGTTATAGAGAACAAGGTTGAAACCTTAACTATAACTACTTTTCTTTTTCCATCCAAGAAAGTCCTCCGTGCCACTACATCTTGCGGAATAGTATGTAAAGTACATAACTATTATACTATTATATAAATAACTTATGTTATTTACCACTGGGTTGTTAACAGAGCGAGGTCTTTCTACCCAGCTAACCCTACTTCCTATATTAGGATGCTTTTTCCTTAACTTTGTTGGACTATATCTCGGATTCCCGGACTATTTGTCCCTGCTTCACCAGGAGAAACTTATTCTAGCTCTTAAAATAACTCATTTGGTTCTAGTTTCAATAGCTTCACCAACTCTTTACTTTTTCATGATGACCTATATGGAAGGTCATGCATGCATACTATGCTATAAGCATCACCTTATTCACCACCAACTATTGTACCTCTATCTTCAATGCTATCCTCATAAGTTTAATCCTCGAGAATTCTTTCTTCTTGAGGAATTATTGCCACTTAAGAAACGAGGTCATGATCGATCATCCTCCCTTTATTTCTTGCCCTACCATCAAAGATTTGAGGATAGGAGAGAAAGCTCTAGTTAAGACAAGTCTGGAACTTCACGAGGAAGCTTAATTGACGAAATTTTGGAAATCATCCTGATGAACTCTTCTCTCGACCACATTGAGCACATAGAAGACAAAATATAAGGTCTCGGAAATGGTCAGGTGATCATACAATAAGATTTTGAAAATCTAGAAGCTGAACTCCGAGTGTCTTGTACTCAAATTGCTAAACATAAAAGAAAGCAAATGGGAATATACTGCAAAGATTACTCTGCTCGCTTCAGGATGCTAACTAGAAACAAATCATCGAGAAGATTTCTAGGCTCATCACTAAGCAGATAAGGAAAGTCTTCTGAATGCAATCTATGAACACAAGAACAGCCAGGAAGGACCATCAGACTACTAGATTAGATATTAGTTATAGCTTTTGATAGAACCTAGCCACGAGATGTGTTGGTTCTAAAATAAACAACACTTATCAAATTTGACTATGTACCAATACATAGCATAGACATTCATGATATAATATAATGGTTTGATTCCCGTTTTTATTTCTTATTGTATCGTATATTTCATCTCCGTCTTTATCATTATAAATCTTACCATGACCCCCAAAAAAGAAACTAATAAGTTAGAATTCATATCAAATAAGTATCTATTATATCACTATTGTGACAATGTTTATTTTTGAACCTTATGCATTTTAAGGAAAGAATTGTGATATCATTCTTATTACGTGTTGTCTTATGTTGATAGAATTGCTCCAAAAACGACCATCAACCATTCTGAAGCACCAGCCATTGACTCAAGCTGCCATCAGGAAGCACAAGCGCTATATGGCAAAATTCTATAATACCACAGACCAAGAGAAGTCATTGTAGTAGAAAATAAGCTTCTAAAAGAGTTTTCATGAGCTGCCAAAACTATCAAACTTTCACAAAGGTACGGAAGGAGCTGTTGGACTTATCCACTGGTTTGAGCTAACCGAATTAGTGTTTTCCCATAGCAAATGTACCGAAGATCTGCAAGGTGAAGTTTGCTACTGGTACTTTAACATAAAGACAGCTCTATATGGTGGAAATTCTTTTTGCCCAACCTATTAGGATAGAAGAAGCTTACAAGATTACCTGGGTTGAATTCAAAAAGCTTTTGATAAAGAAGTATTATCCTCAAACTAAGGTCCAAAAGATGGAAGATGAATTTTACCATCTGACTGTGAAGGGGAATGATCTTAAGAAATATGTGAGAAGATTCCAGGAATTGGCAACCTTATGTCCCACTATGGTGCCAGATTCTGAGAAAATAATGGAAGTTTTCATCGAGGGATTGCCTCGAAGTATTGAAGGGAATGTTACCGCCTCTAAACCTCAAACTCTGGAGGAAGCCATTAACATAGCCCAGAGGCTAATGGATCAGGTAACAAAGCACACTTCGGTGCAAGTATCAAGTGATCACAAATGAAAGTTTAACGACAGAAGAACTTTCAACAACAACAACTACCGTAACACCAACACCAACAACCGCTATAATAATCACCAACCACAACAGAACAAAAGACAAGAAACCTTCAGGTTTTATGCTGTCATTCCAACTGAAAACAATGGGTATATTGGAAACTGTCCTTTGTGTAAGAAATGCACTCTGCATCATACAGGACCTTGCACTGTTATGTGTAATACTTGCAACAAGGTGGGCTATCTAACCAAGAACTGCAAAAACAAAGGGCCAACCACTGGAAGTAATCTGCTACTAGTGTCAGTTACTTGTCATGCCTGTGGAGAGAAAGGGCATTATGCAAATCAGTGCCGAAAGAACCCGAACAACAATGCCCAGGGAAGAGCTTACATGTTGAGGGATAGGAATGCTCACCAAGACCTAAACGTAGTCACAGGTATGTTCCTTCTAAACCAACATCTAGCTAGAGTATTATTTGATTCTGGAGCTGATAAAAGTTTCGTATCCATATCTCTTGCCTCTATGCTAAATATTCCACCTATTATAATAGATACCTTCTATAATATCAAAATGGCTGACGGAAACTTAGTAAGCACAAACACCATTATTCAGGGTGTAACTCTGACTTTGTTAAACAACTTTGAAATTGTTTGATTCTTATGACGATCAAAACTCAGATAGTTTCGACAGTCGTCATTGGTATGATTGGTTATCACAAAGTATCATGCTAGAATTATTTGACTGACGAGAAAGTATCACACTCCCAATCAATGGTGAAAACTTTAATCATCCTAGGTAATCAAAAGTTTAAAACCTGAACTAAATCTCATATTCCTGTATAAAAAACCTGATAAGGTATATTATGAGGTTGTCAAGTTTTCGTAATCCAAGTAACGAAAAAGAAGTCAGACGAGAAAAGACTAGAAGATATCTCAGTAGTCAGAGAATTCCCATAAGTTTTTCCTGAAGATCTGCCTGGCCTTCCTCCGGTTCGCCAAGTAGAATTCCAAATCGATTTAATTCCAGGAGCGGCACCAGTAGCCCGAGCACCTTACAGATTAGCTCCTTCAGAAATGCAGGAACTATCAAACCAACTACAAGAGTTAGCAGACCGAGGTTTTATTCGACCAAGTACTTCGCCTTGGGGAGCTCCTGTCTTATTTGTTAAAAAGAAAGACGGATCTTTCAGAATGTGTATCGATTACCGGGAGCTGAATAAACTCACCGTAAAGAATCGTTACCCATTACCCAGGATCGATGACTTATTCGACCAACTTCAAGGTTCGAGTACTTACTCAAAGATTGACTTAAGATCAGGCTATCACCAACTGAGAGTCAGGGATGAAGATATTCCCAAGACTGCTTTCAGAACACGGTACGGACACTACGAATTCCAAGTGATGCCGTTTGGTTTAACCAACGCGCCTGCTGTGTTCATGGACCTCATGAACCGTGTGTGCAAACCATACTTGGATAAATTTGTGATAGTGTTCATCGATGATATTCTCATTTACTCCCGTAACAAAGAAGAACATGCAGATCACCTGAGAATAATCTTGGAATTACTCAAAAAGGAGAAATTGTATGCCAAGTTCTCCAAGTGTGATTTCTGGATCAGTATCGTGCAGTTTCTTGGGCACGTAATTGATAGTCAAGGAATTCACGTTGACCCCGCCAAGATTGAAGCAGTTAAGAATTGGGCATCTCCTACTACACCTACAGAAATACGCCAATTCTTAGGACTTGCCGGCTACTATCGGAGATTCATCGAAGGTTTTTCAAAGATTGCAAAGCCTTTGACTGAATTAACCCAGAAAAACAAGAAGTATATCTGGGGAGAAGACCAAGAGTCAGCCTTTTAACTGCTAAAACAGAAGCTATGTGAAGCTCCAATCTTAGCATTACCAAAAGGAAACGATGATTTTGTCGTTTATTGTGAATCACTCCAAGGTCTGGGAGCGGTGTTAATGCAAAGAGAAAAAGTTATTGCATATGCATCCCGACAACTCAAGCCTCACGAAGAGAACTATACCACTCACGACCTCGAATTAGGAGCAGTAGTGTTTGCTCTTAAAATTTGGAGACACTATGTGTATGGCACAAAGTGTACTGTGTTCACTGATCATAAAAGTCTTTAGCATATCCTTGATCAGAAAGGGTTGAACATGAGACAACGTCGTTGGTTAGAATTGCTCGCAGATTACGATTGTGAGATTCGCTAACATCCTAGAAAGGTAAATGTTGTAGCAGATGCCTTAAGCCAGAAGAAACGAATCAAACCACTCTGAGTTAGAGCATTAGTCATGACCCTTCACCCAAAGTTACCATCACAAATCCTCAAAGCCCAAACCGAGGCGACCAAAGAAGAAAACATGAAAGCTGAGAACCTACGAGGAATGGACAAAGCATTTGAAGTACGTCCTGATGGAACTCGTTGTATCAAGAATCGAAGTTGGTTACCATTCTTTGGTGGTTTGAGGGACTTGATCATGCACGAATCCCATAAATCGAAGTATTCCATCCACCCAGGTTCTGACAAGATATATCAGGATCTAAAGAAACTCTATTGGTGGCCTAACATGAAGGCAATCATTGCTGAATATGTTGGCAAGTGTTTAACATACTCTAGAGTTAAAGCAGAATGTCAGAAGCCACCCGGCTTACTGATACAACCAGAGATTCCTACATGGAA